>CM033798.1:22992267-23010449 GCA_019656835.1 Rhododendron ovatum
TCTCCACCGTGTCACCACCACTTTCCTGTGCCTCTTTCACAGCAGCCTCTTCCAGAACATCCTCAATTGGAATCACCAGCGAGGGAATTACAAAAGCCATGGAGCTCAGCCATTGGGCCCAACTGCTGTGCTCAGGAGGACCCCAGGTCCTTCTTTCTCAGTCGCTGCCGCCAACGGAGCCCATGGCTCCTCTCCTGCCGTTGCCGCTACCGATAGAGCCCATGGCTCCTCTCCCACTGCCACTGCAACCGTTGAATCCCCTCCAGACTCTAACACCATTGTGATAGCAGGGGGTTCCTCCCCCGTATTTGTCGTCGCTTCCTCCCTCGTCGCCGCCGCTGTTGCCACCGTACCAAAGCCCACCCAAGCTCCAACGCCTCAGTAACCGCACCCTGTGGTGCCTCTGAACCCCTTTGATCATCCGACCCTTCCATAATCGTGAGGAACCGAGAGAAGTCAAGACAGAGAATGAGAGAGGTAGAGTCTCTTTTGAATTTCGAGTATCGAGCACGAATGAGAAGCCCTAGTACAAAAGAGGAGAAAAAGAAAAAAAGAAGACCGTTTAGCTGGATTGGGTCTGGAACCTTGTCTCTAGCACAAAGCATTTAATGCCCAGCACTGGGCACTATTTCTAGGAGGTGGTAATGGGCTTCTATTGGGCCTCGGCCTATTTGGTTTCTTTTGGGCCATTATGGTCCAGAGTTTGTATCCAGAAAATCAATTCCAAGGGTCCGTCCCATTCCAAAAATTCAAAGGGCTCCCATTCTAAAAATTCCAAGGGTCCATGACTCATCATCAAAACCTGTAGGTTCGCGTCCCATTTCCAAAATCCAAAGGGTCTGCGTCCCAATTCCAAGATCTAATCCAAGGGTCCGTGTCCCGTCTCCAAGATCCAAAGGGTCCGTGTCCCAATTCCAAAATCTAATCCAAGGGTCCATGGCCTGTTTCCAAAATCCAAGGGCCCGCATCCTATCCCAAGATCCAAAGGGTCCGTGTCCCGTCTTCAAAATCCAAAAGATCCATGTCCCGTCTCCAAAATCCAAAGGTCTGCGTCCCATTCCAAGATCCAAAGGGGTCCATGTCCCAATTTCGTTTTTCCAAGCTTACATTTACTACGAGCGTCTATCCCGTTACCACGAGGGTATGTCTGCGAGGGTCTGCCCCATTCATTTTCTTGTGCTTGCATCACAAACATGATCATGAGCATGATTTTGTCTATTTGCATGCATTTGCCCCAAATGAACTACGCAGGTCTGATCCCTATAACAGGGTACGTAGGCAGCTCCCTGAGCGCGACCTCAAGTTTACTTGTTTTCTATTTGGTCTAAGGGTTTCTAGGATGCTCTATTGGGGTGTCTTGATCTTTGACGTATACTCGTATCCTGCCATGGTACCCGAGCATTCGTCAAAGGGGGGGAACTAGAGACACCCCAATTTGAGACTCCCCGAACTACCTTAGATCTCCATTGATGATACAAAATAGAACCATGAATTTGAAGGCTTGATCAACTATTCTTGAGCATCCCAGAGCCTGAACCACAAGAATTGCCCAGCACAAGGTAGTCTAACAAACTACCCAACGCTGAGCACGAACTCACCGGCACTGGGAATCTTTTTTTGTTACTGACAACTCAGACTACTGCAGGAATCTCATCATGACCCCCTACAGAGCATCTAGCCAACTCTAAGTCTACATAAACGCTCCTCCTTCGTTTTTCCTATAAATAGAGGTGTTTAGAGCCACATTGAACACACATGAAATACATCCCTTCCAACTATGGAAAACCTCTCTCCCTCTCTCTAAAATACATACAACTTATATTTTAGATTTCTCTAATATATACTTGAGAAAACTTTCGAAATATTATGTGCCTTAAGGGGAAAAATCCTATTTCCATCCTAAAACTCCCCATTTCTTCAATACTCTACCCATAAAACTTCTCTCATCATTCTCCAACTCAAAACATCCATTGAACCATCCAAACCAAGCCTCAAAGTCTTGATCAAGCACTCAAAAGGTAGTAAGCTACCTACATTTTTGGTTTCTATTCATCTGAGGAAACTAGGAACCCAAAGCAGGGCTATGAGCAGGTTAACGCGATTGTGGGCTTTTCTTATGAAAAAATGTGATCGCATGTGCTTTGTGCTTGGGAGTAACTCCCTAGCGCTGGGTATCTCCTCCTGGGCTCGCTGATCATTTCAAATATCAGTGGGTCCAGGGGCTTTTACGTCTATTTTTAGCATTTATTACTTGTTTTCAATACTTTTTTTTTACTAGTTCATCCAAAACATCTCAAAACATTTTCAAAAGTTATTATTTAGGCATTTTACGAATTAATCCACTGTTTGGATAAAAAGAAAACATTTTCAAATACTGATATGGACAAGTGCTTCGCGTTGGGCATAGGGACCCCAGCGCAACAGAGTTGTCTCCATTTTCTGCAGTTTTCGACAGTTTGCAATCTTTTCATTTATCGCATCCAATTTTTCTGTTCAGTTTTATTCTTTTATATACTGTACACTCAGCACATGCCTACACCATACACTTTTTGTTGCTATGTGTTTCTAAAGGTCAAGAATATAAGCATTTTCCAACAATCCCACAAATATTTAGTAGAGACCGGTCCTCATATCGGGCGAGAAGGTGCCGAATAAAAGCCTTCCTTTTTCGTAACTTGGCTTGCGAATCCAAAATCTCTAATTTGTTTTCATACTCGACTATCATTTTTAAGCTCAAGGTTTCTAGGGTGGCAAACCATTTCATAAAAATCTGGGTGGCGACTCTTTCCAACACTTTTTCGATAAATCAAAAATGAGCGGAGGGTCCTAACCTCGGGGTTCTTTTGGGTAGCCCACAGTATTTCCACCCCTTGCATTACAGTGAACTCTAACTACTTGGATCACCAAATTACCACCCTTTGCGTTACGAGACCCACTTGAGTGTCCGTATTACCACCCTTTGTGTTACGGGACCCCTAAACCCCATTTCCTTACACAAGTATGCCAAACCGATTCTATAGCCATGGCAAGCACATTCCAATATTCACAAGTCATTCACAACATCAAACAAACAAGATATATGTGCCACAATCATCTACACACACAATTAGTGCATACATGACATTTCAATACAATTTCTAATCGAGCAATCCTTCCAATAACGTAAGCCTAACAGCACAAGGATGATTAAGATTAACCAAGGGAATTCGACTAACCATGCTTGAAAAAGATTCAGAGGTGTCAAAAAGGTGTTAAAGGAGATCGGGGTTCAAAGCAATAGGAAAGAAGAAACATATTAAACGAAGTTTTATAGACTCCCCAATTTGGCCGAACGATTATTTCAAGTCCTACCTTGGGGACCATCTCGATGATGAATGGATAGAGTGATTGATGATTGACTTCTCGTAAACCTGTGGACTTTTGGTGAGTACTTTTAGCCACTTAGGGAACCCAATTCAGAGCCATATAGCCTTTCAAATAGAAATACAGCATCCTAGGAAAATCCATCTGTCGGCCGAAAGATCTTTCTCACGGCCTCAACTTCATTCTTTCACCCTTGGAACATGTTTGAAAATCTCCCCGAGAAATTGATTCCTCGGTAACCAGATCCATTCTTCGGCCGCCATATCCATTCCTCAGCCGCCAGATCCATTCCTCAGCCGCCAGATCCATTCCTCGGCCTCCAGATCGTCTTTTTTTCAGATTCTGGAATGTTCTATCAATCGTTTGATCCGTGCTCAAAACCCTAGCAGCCAAATTCTGATTCTTTCGGACTGCGAAAGGAGATTATAAGAAGAGATCTTGTGCATATATACTTCCCATTAATTCGTGCATTTTTGATTGGTTGGAGTGAGTCATCAATTGCCTATATAAAGGGGCCTTTGGGTTCCGAAAAGATACAACACAACCCACCCATTCTAGCTATAAAATTCTACAGAAATATCCTCTCATACTCTCTTTACAAAAGCCCTAACCCCTCGAAGGCAGCCGTAATCCGACGATCAAACCCCCCATAGTACAAACCCTAACCCTAGGATTTTCGAGAAGCAAATCAGTCAATCATCTCCAATCCAAAGCAATCAAGCAACTGAGGGATTAAGGTGGTGAGGCTTAGGGGTTTATGGTTTGATCTTTTTTATGTTTTTATACTGTAATTGTAGACACCTCCCAAACGGGGCATCGCCATACAGATTGATCATTGTTTGTTTGTTTGTTTGCTTCATAAACCAAGATCATGGATATTACCATGGCTAGGAACATCGCCACACGATAGCGGTTATCATCAAAACAGAGTCGCCACCCAGTTTATAAAACTGGGAAAAACAATTAGAGATTCTGGGTACGGGAGCCAATAGTACAATAAGTGAAAGGTGTAAGGCACCCCTCTTTGCCTAGTTGTAAGACTGGCCCATAATCATTCAACATATGATTAGTGCTTGCATTATTTAATTCTAAACATGTAAATCGATTTTAGCCTTTAACAGTTGATAAGGTGAGCCAGAATGATAATTGAAGCATGCATCAAAATAAACAAAAAGGATAAACTATTCCCGAAAAATAGATCCCTCGGCCGGTGAATAGACGTCATAGCCGAGGAATCCCACTAGGTCGATGTATCAGTCAAAGGATTGATCCCCCAGCCGATGTTCTTCCTCACACCAGACTAAATGATTAGCAGAAAATCAAGACGCTACAATTACTGTATAAAGACAAGAAATAAACCAAACCATAGGCCCTTGGGCCTCACCACCTTGATCCTTCAGTTGCTTGATTGCTTCGGATTGGGGGTGATTGACTGATTTCGCTTCTTGAAAACCCTAGGGTTAGGGTATGTGCTTCGGGGTTTGATCGTCGGATCGCGGCTGCCTTCGAAAAGTTAGGGCTTTTTGTAGAGGGAGTATGAGAGAGTATTTGTTCAGAATTTCGTGGCTAGTGATGGTGAATATCTGTGTTAATTCAAAACCATAAGGGCCTCTTTATATAGGCAATTGGTGACTCACTCTAGCCAATCAAGTGACATGAATCAATAAGGAATTATAGGGCTAGAAGATCTCTAAATGAATCTCCTTTTGTAGCCCGAATGCATCGGAAAAAGGTTGCTAGGGTTTTGGTGATCAGATCAAACGTATGACAGAACATTCTAGAATCTGGAAAATAGACGATCTGGCGGCCGAGGAATAGATTGGGCGGCCGAAGAATCGATCTGGCTACCGAGGAATCAATCTCTTAGGGAGATTTTCAAGCAACATGTTTCACGGGTGAAGGAATGAAGTTGAGGCCGTGAGATCAATGTTATGGTTGAAAGATAGATTCTCTTAATATTCTGTGTTTCTGTCTGAAATGCTATTTGGCTCTTGATTGGGTCCTTTAAGTGGATAAAAGTACTCACCAAAAGTTCACGGGTTCACGAGAAGTTACTCAGTAATCACTGTATCCATTCATCATTGGGGTGGTCCCCAAGGTGGGACTTGAAATAATCATTAGGCCAAATTGGGGTGTCTACAGTAATCATAGCATTTTGATTTTTTATTAATTATTTGTTCTAGTGTGATTAGGGACATCTAGAGCCGTTTTGGGAATCCCGAGACAAAGGAGCAACACCCTTGGTTTGAAATCTTTGTTGTCAACACTTGGGAAGATGAGGAAACCGAAAAGCTGGAATCACTAGTAAAGGCCTTGGCATCTAATTGGTAGGACGTTTTCAATGCAGGCAGTCTTGAGTCTCTATTTGGAAGAGCGGTCCTAGAGGTCCGATCAAGGATGCAGAGGTGATGATGTTGGGAGATGAAGCTGTCAAAGACCCAACCTCGCTCATTGTGGAAGCCGTTGGAGACTATAAAAATTGCACTTTCACACCTGTTGTAACTTGCACTGACACTAACTCTGAGTCTTTTGAGACCGACACTGAGTCCTCTGAGTCTAGCTTTGAGTCGGTGTTTGTGCCTCTGGGCCCTCCTCGACGTAGTTTTTATTTTGAGTTTGAGTCCACTGCTATGTATCTCTCTGTGGGAACCGCTAATGAAATCAAGAAGTGACTGATTCCGCTTACCCTTTGTTTTTGAAATAAATTGCGTCGACCCTGATGATGAAGGGATAGAGTTTAAAGGGGACATCCCCAAAGAACTGAGATCTTTAGTCGAAAGGGAAGACAAAAGGCATGCCTAGCCTATAAAAGAAGAAGTAATTTCAATAAACTTGAGAGATGAGAAAAATCCCTGAATCGTTCAAATCGGTTCCGCGCTGTCTCTGGAAGAACGCCAGGAATACATTGGCTTACTTAAAGAGTTCGAAGATGTCTTCGCATGGTCCCACGCAGACATGCCCGGAATCGATCCTGAAATCACGGAACACCGAATTCACCTTTATCCCGATGCAAAGCCAGTTAAACAAAAACTGAGGAAAATGAGGCCCGATTGGGTGCTAAAGATAAAAGAGAAAGTCACTAAACAGATTAATGCTAAATTCCTAATGTTAACTGAATACCTTAATGGGTCGCAAACATTGTGCCTGTCCCTAAAAAGGATGGCAATATTAAAATCTGTGTAGAATTTTGGGATCTAAACAAAGCTAGTCCCAAAGACGATTTTTCCCTGCCTCATATTGATGTACTTGTAGACAATACTGCTAGACATGCTTTGCTTTCTTTCATGGATGGATTTTCAGGATACAACCAAATCCTCATAGCACCTGAGGACTGTGAGAAGACTACCTTTACCACTGAATGAGGGACATACTGCTACCGGGTCATGCCGTTTGGGTTAAAGAAAGCTGGGGCAACTTATCAAAGGGCTATGACGGCATTGCTTCACGATATGATTCACAAGGAAGTGGAAGTCTATGTCGACGACATGATTGTCAAATCCAAGGATTGGGACGGCCATCTACCCACATTAAGGAAGTTCTTCGAAAGAATCCTAAAGTATAGAATGCTCCTTAACCCAACGAAGTGTACATTCAGGGTCAACGCAGGAAAAATGATTGGCTTCATGATCACGGCTCAAGGCATTAAAGTAGACCCCTTAAAGATCAGAGCCATTCTTAAAATGGGACCACCATAGTCCGAAAATGATGTACGCAGTTTCCTTGGAAAAATCCAATTCATTAGCAGATTCATCACAAAGTTGACCACGACCTGTGAGCCGATGTTTAACTTACTCAAAAAGGGTGTCCCCTTTGATCCTTTACTTGTTTGTCACCGCACCCTCGATGGGGTGTATACTGGCACAAGAAGGAGACGATGGGGTTGAAAAGGCGATCTACTACTTGAGTAAGAAGATGATCGGATGTGAAGAAAGGTACACTTCTTTGGAGAAGACATGTTGGGCTCTCGTGTGGGCCTCCAAAAAGCTAAGGCACTACATGCTTGCTTATTCAGTGGTGTTGATTTCTCGAATGGATCCTCTTAAATATCTGTTCGAGAAACCTGCACACACTGGCAAGCTAGCACATTGGTTGCTCTTACTAACAGAATTTGAACCCAAGTATGTCACAAGAACGTCTGTCAAAGGAAGGGCAATCGCGGAGTTCCCAGCGGATCACCTAGTTGAAGGGCTGGAGGACACTAAGTTCAAGTTCCCTAATGAGGACGTAATGACCATGGTAGATGACACATGGAAACTATACTTTGATGGAGCCGCCAACCAAAAGGGGTTTGGGGTTGGAGCATTGCTGATATCGCCAGAAGGGTCGCATATCCCTCTTTCTTTCAAGCTCAATTTCGAAGTCACTAATAATTAAGCCGAGTATGAAGCCTACAATGTGGGGATGGAGGCCACTTTAGCAATCACTGTTAAGAGACTCAAAAGGATAGGAGACTCGAACCTCATCGTATCACAAGCTAACGGCGACTGGAAAGTCAAGGAGGAAAAGTTAAAACCACATCATAAGGAGCTAGATGACCTAATTCGCCGTTTTGACAATGTGTCCTTCACGCATGTGCCAAGAATGAAGAATCAATTTGCAGACGCCCTTGCAGCCTTGGCATCTATGGTTGAAATTCCAATCGGTGTTAAGATGAGACCCATCATGATCGAACAAAGGAACTCCTTTGCGTACGATCATGTGATGGTCATTAATGAACCTGACAATGGCCTCCCATGGTACCATGACATTTGGAACTTGATTGAAAGAGGGGAATATCCAGCTGAAGCAAGTAAGAAGGATCGAATTGCACTCCAAAAGTTGGCGGCTCACTACATTATTTGCGGAGGAAAGTTGTATCGAAGGTCACATTGCGGATTACACAAGCTGTGTATCCATGGTGACGAAGCAACAAAGGTAATGCAAGAAATCCACGAGGGTGTCTGCGACCCTCACATGAATGGCATGATGCTTGCTAAGAAGATCCTGAGGCAAGGCTACTTCTAGTTCATCATGGAAACGGAGTGTGTAGAGTATGTACGGCAGTGCCACAAATGTTAGACCCATGCAAATCTCATGCACGTCCCACCATCCGAGCTATATCAAAATGGCCTCACCTTGGCCTTTCTCTGTTTGGGGAATTGATGTCATAGGCAAAATCACACCAGCGGCATCCAACGGCCACAAGTTCATTTTAGTTGCCATTGATTACTTCACCAAATGGGTAGAGGCAGCTTCCTGCATGACTTTGACAGCGGTACAAGTGGCTCACTTCATCAAGCAAAATGTCATTTATAGGTATGGTGTCCCACAAACTTCCGCATTTGATAATGGGGTGCATTTCAAGTGGCAAGCCATAGAAGTCCTCGAGGAATTCCAGATTCAAGTGCACAAGTCAACAGTATATGCTTCGTCATTTTCGATATAAGGAATAACACCCCAAGCATAGGGTTTAATACGTCGAAAGAAGCATAATAATCCGGAAGATCAGGTATCGTACCCAAGGGAATATTTGTTACGGCTGGGATGGATTTGTAGCTATAAGTAGGGTATTCGGCCTTTAGACAGTCAACTTTGTTTTGCATTAAGCGGTGGAAACTAAAATGGCTAAATTTAAACAGAGATTAACTAAGATAAAAGGCAGGCTAGGTCGAGGAGATCTTAACACCCTCGACTCAAGTCAAACCACTTTTCTCATCTTAATATGCAGTTTGAGACACACAACTAAGGTTCTCAACCTGGAAGATATATGGTTCGATTACCAAGCAAGCTCTAGAATTCATTTGGCAAACGCCTCGTGCGACAGAGCTCCAAGCATCACGTGTGGCAAGTAGGCTTGCTCTTGCCTACTGTAATGCCCCATATTTTGGGTACGTTAAATAAAACATTTTATTTAAATAAAAGCTGAGTTTGGCTCTTTATTACAAACAAAACATAAAGGAAGTACTTTTATTACAAACGGGAGGGAACTAAGGTTCCTAACTACAGCTCCGCTTGTTCTTCCATCACGGCTAGCTCCTCGGCTCCAAAGGCCTCCAAGGTGTACAGCTCGCCCTGCTCATCTATGAGATCTGACATATTATACCCGCGTCGCCACCGGTATAATATGCCAGGGTCACCAAAAAGGCAACACCGTGAGCTTAACGCTCAATAGAATATTCCAAACCCTCTAACCCTTAACTTATGAACATGAAAGCATAATAACAACAATTTAGATCATGCATAAAGTCCAAACAAGTATTCAAATCCACGTTCCTTACTCAACTAACGTTGTGTTCATCTTTTAGACTCATCGTAGACCATGTTATTGACTCACTTTCCTTTTTACCCAAAAACTCCTTTTTAACTCACCCAACCTCGGTTCCGCCGCGCCGGGTTCCCGAGTATCCTCACAATGGTTCCGCCGCGCCGGGTTCCCATTGGCACACAACCGCATTGGCTCCGTACCGCGGATCACCAAGCACACACCCTACCTCGGTTCCGCCGCGCCAGGTTCCCGAGTATCCTCACAATGGTTCCGCCGCGCCGGGTTCCCATTGGCACACACACACACATCTAAAACACATAATGCACCCAAAACCGGTCATTATGTAGTTTCAAAATCATTTCCTTCCTCGAATACACACTTTTTCATCCTTGTTAACACACCCTAGGTGCCATGTCTCTACTATCTTGTTTCTCGTGTCACGTTTATCATGCATAGACTCCGTGGTGTAAGACATTCCATACATCAAGTACTTTATCAAATCTCATAAATGAATACAACAAAATTATCCAACTTTTGACCACATAACATGTTTGAATCATAATAACAACATCATGCATCTTATATAATCTCACAAAGATAACTTATCTACTTCACATATAACGTTCAAAGTTACTTTCTATTGAACTTGTTTGATACAAAACTACTTTATACTTAGATAGAAGGTAAGTATAACTACTTGAAATGAAAGTTAAGGAAATCCTACATATACGTAGAGATAGGGACAAGGAATTCTACCGTGCTTCTTGGCGGTAGTAGAAAACTAAGAAGATTCGGTCGTCGGTTTTGGATTTCGGCGGCGTAACGTCGTCGGTTTGCTTCGAAAGGAAGAGATATGAACCTTTCTCTTCCTAGAAACAACTTTCTAACTTAACTAAGCTACTTTAAAGATCTAACGGTGGTTTTGGGAGGTGGTTTGGTGGTTTCTCTCAAGAACACTCAAGAACTCAAGAAAAGAAGAACTTTGGAAGCAAGAACACTAAGAAATTCTAGAGAGAAGTTGGAGCAAAGTGAGAAGGTGTGAGTTTAAGCTTGGAATGAGCTTCTATTTATAGGCAAAGGCTCTCCCTCTCTCCCTCTTGGCCGGCCCCTCTCTCTCTCTCTCTCTCTATGTCACACTTTATTTCACATGTCATGCTTTGATTGAAAGGTTGGAAGCTAAATTGGTAGGCTTGCATGGCTATGTTAGTCCTTGGATGGGATTCTTGGAAGATTTATTGCCATGGAGGAGACATTGGTACAAGATTCTTGGTTTAAACAAATGAAATTGGTACAAAAGAGGACAATGGAGGAAGATATGGAAGATATACATCTTCCAAGTTTGAAAAGATGAAGAATCACCAAGTACAAGTCCCATCTTTCTTCTTCTTCCTTCTTTCTTTCCCTCTCTCTCTCTCCCTCTCCCTCTCTCCTCTCTCGGCCTCTCTCTCTCCCTCTCCCTCTCGGCTCTCTCTTTCCTCTCTCCTCTCTCTCTCTCTCTCCCATGTACTAGCTATATACATATGTATATATATGCACAAACATGTAAGAATACAAATAAATATAGGGTACTTTTGTACAAAAGGGCAATTTAGTCTTACAAGGCTCAAGATTTCCCCAATAAACAATTATAAAGTACGGGTACTTTAATTAATAAAATAATGTACTTTTGTACTCCCGGGAATCTTAGACAAACATTAGTTTAATGGGATAAGTACTTTGTTTGAAAGATGAGTCTATTACCCAATGGTTAATAGAATCCCTAATGGTTATTATCCAAGGGATAATAAGGTACTAGTACTTTAAATTATAAATTATGTTTTTGGAAAGACTACATGTCCTTTTAATAAAATCCCATGTGTTTATATATATATGTACTTAACCATTTAAATAAAGAAAAGGCTTTTGTCCAATGGGTAAAGATTACCCTAATGGTTATTAACCAAAGGTCCAAGGTTACTTGGGTACTTTTATTAGAAAAAATAATTAAAAGTACTTTTCAAATGTCAATCATAGTACTTTTATTTAAATATTTCAAAATCCTTTTATTATAAAGAAATGGGTTTCTTTTATCCAATGGGTAATAATTCCCCTAACAATTATCGTCCAAAGGATAAAGAATAAAATCAAAATAATAAAAGAAAATAAATAATCAATTCCTAGTCTAGGGTTCAAAAGGTTCAAAAAGGTTCAAGAGGGTAAAATGGTCATTCTTTGGTTAGGGAAAAGTAACTGGGTAACTTTCTAGTTGGGTTACTCCATCAAGTCGGTTAGAAGCTAACTAGGCTTGCTAAGTCGGACTAAAAGTCAAGAAACGATTCTTGAGGGACTAAAGTGCGATTAGGGTTTCAAGTCGGAAAATATGATAATAAGGCATTCGATTTCTTAAAGACCAACCGTAATACAAATTAAATAAGGAAACCAACAAGCAGTTAAGAGAGATTAAGAAATTTCGAATAACAACGAGATTTTTATTGAACGAAAAATCGGAGTTGTTACACCTACACATGATCAAGGAGGTTAACACATTAGCAATTTGACAAACAAATCCGAACTAAACATCGATTTTTGGACCAAAGATTCAAGCTTTATGATGAGAAAAACAATATAAACTCAAGCCATGAGGTGCTAATCACCCCATGACCAAGCCCTAAAAGACTACTCACTCATATCTAGAAGATAGAAGCAAGGCAAAATCTATCAAACATATCTAATCAACGAAACTTGAAATAAACTAGAGATTATGATAGATCAGATAGATCAGAAGCGTAGCTACAACTTTAATGAAGGTGATAATATCAAAACTAAATTACTTAAAGCAGAAAATTGAAGTTGAAGTGCTGAAAAAATGAAAAACACCAAGAACAATTCAAAAAGTAATTCAAATCCTATTCTAAATCTAGAAATGCAATAAAATCTACTTCTACTCTACTCTACTCTACTGATTTGGTGACATCATAGCATTTTATATTAGGCCCCATACGCGTACAGAATATTCCCAAGATGCTCTAAAAATCCTCCTTCGGAGGCCTTCAGTACCGATACCAGGCCTTATAAGGTACCAGTACCAAGCTAGATAAGGCTGTCGCTGGCACTTTCTCGGTACCGATACCCTTTCTGATGAGGTACCGATACTGAACTCCATAAGCGGCCCCTCGTTAATGCACTCGATACCGATATAGTGACTGGTATGGTCCAGGTATCGAGCTGCTTAGTGCCAGCTCTTGGGCTTTGGTCTTCTGCCTTGGCCTTTCGTGCCGTCGGGTCACCTCTAGGTCTTTGATTCTTTGTACTCGGGTCCTGGTGACTCCATTCTTAATCATCTTTGAGCCTTGAATGTTGTTGATGTGATTAAGGCTTTAAAATTCCTATGTTGAGCAGCTTTCCTACAAAATGGAACTAAAATACCCTATGTGCAAAAGTAAGTAAAAGCAACTAACTTAACAACATAATGAAAATAAACTAGAGACTTAGTGCACCCTATTTAGCAATATCGGGTGCTTATCAGTATACCGGCCACAAACCAATGGGGCTATGGAAGCGACGAACAAAACCATCAAGACAATCCTCGAAAGAACCACTGAGTCAGTAAGGAATTGGCATGAACAACTACCACTAGCACTTTGGGGATACCAGATGTCCGTACATACTTTGACAGGGGCAACTCCCTATTACTTAGTGTATGACATGGAAACTGTTCTCCCCATCGAGTTAGAAGTACCATCGTTAAGGGTCATGGCGGAATGTGACCTAAGCAAAGTAGAATGGCTGAGCAGCAAGTTTGAAGAACTCATGCTATTCGACGAAAGAAGGTTGAAGGCCCTTTACCATGTGCAAGGATACCAACGAAGAATTGCTCGCGCGTTCAACAAAAAGGTGAAGACCAGAAACCTAACAAATGGGAATATGGTTCTAAAGGAAATTCGAGCACCTGTCTTTGATCCAAGGGGAAAGTTCGGACCAAAGTGGGCTGGGCCACACATCATTAAGACTATCCTGTTCGGAGGAGCAGCATAACTCATCAACCACTACGGCAATGAGTTCTCGACGCTTGTCAATTTGGATCAACTCAAATGTTACTACCCCTGAGAGAAGCTCGTTGGGTTGAAAACCGCAAGGGCGAGCAGACCCAAACAAAAATTAGAGCAAAAGCCTGCTAGGTTGAAACCGGCAAGGGCGGCCTAGGCAAAAGTTAAGGCATGGAAAAAATCAAAATCAAAAAGAGCTCGCTAGGCTGAAAACCCAAAAGGGCGGTTCTAGGCAAAATTTAGAACGCAAAAGGAGAGTGTCAATACCCGAGTGAACCCTACCCTGAACTATGCCTTGACCTAATTTCTTTGCAAAAAGAATACGTAGGTAGCCTCATCTTGAGGTTCGGTCACATTCTCGAATAAAATTCAAAAGTTGACAAGTGTTTGCGATCTCGAGATAATGATAACCATGCAATCAATGAACCAAGAGGGGGAAACCCTCATAATTCAATTTTATTTAAATCACTCTTCAAATAATGGTTGGGCATGAAAGCAAAAAACGATGACAACAACAATAGAAGAAGAAGAAAAAAACACATCAAAGGGGCCTACATTTTATTCCAAACACAAAGCGATCAAGTTGCGAGTCAGTCACACACGAATTCCTCTTGCCCTTAGTTCCCTCCTCAGCATGCTTTTGTAATTCTTTCGAATCATGATGGATGGGTTTGGTTCCGCTGGCAAAACCATTCTGACTCCCTACGTGTAGGCATAGGCTTCAAGAGTGACTACACGAAATTTGGGCATTTCACACTCCTCGGGGCTGCCAAACAGAATCCTTTGACGTATCCCAAACTGGCGAAGGATGTGACTAGGGATGTAGAATGTAAAACTACTTAAGCCGACCAATACCATCCTCTGAGTGTTCATGTTCCGAATGGCCATGTCAGGAAGGGATAGCCACAAGTATCCCCAAAAGATGACCTCTCCCAAAAGCAAAGAAAGAAAGAATAACCAACCCACCACATTTGCATACACCGCTTGGTATTGTCTAGAGAGGAAAACACAAGGATTGTAACTCCAAGTAGCTGATGGAAGCCGTAGTACCCCGATCTTGTCATAAAGCCACATCTGTAAAAAGAGAGAAAAAACAAGTAAGAAACTCCACATAAAGCCTAAACCGAGTGTTGAGATAAAATAACGGAGAGAATGGCAGAAAAAGGAGAGGAGAGTGAGGGTTTACCTGCAACAACAATGGGTTGCCCACAAAGTACCTAGTCTATCCCGCTCGAACCACGTCTAAGCCAATCAAGGTCTCCTCCATTTGGGTAGTAACACCAGTAAGAAGGTGGCTAGCACAACCGCTGGGAGAAACCAATAGACAGGTAGCCAGCAAGCACATGCACAGAGCTAACATGCGCTTGCTTTGCCAAACAAAGTCATAAGGATCGCCCTCCCGTGTGAACATTTCAATCAAGCACAAGACATTGAGTTCACCCCGCACCAAGAACTTGGGAAGAGCATCACTCACGCTAAGCTTGTCTCGCAAGACCCCTGCCATGCTTGGCCGAATGGGAGGAATGAAAGTTTGATTCAAAGTAACCAAGGTACACGTGGAACTCTTCAACGGTAGGACATATCTCTTCAATGCCGAATTGAAAGACATGCACCTCTGGATCCCAGAACTGTACCACTGCATGAAGCATGTCCGGGAGAATGCGGAAGTCTCGAAGAAATCGGAGAGAAGATATTCCTCGGCTTCTAAAATTCTACCAATCCATTTCCTTGAATTGGTTCATCTAAGGCTTGAGCAAAGTGGCTAAAGGGAAAGCCATAAGGTAGTAGGATTTTGGTGTGAGGATTATGGCAAGAATGCCCTGCTATTTATAGGGAAGTTGGAGGGGACAAGTATTAAATGAGAAAATTCAAAATTTTCAAGATTTTCAAAGGTTTTTCACTTTCCTATGTAAACTTTTGTGTAGGGAAGAAACAAAGGCAATACATGGTTCCCCAGAACCTCCATGCACTGTGTGGGCACACGCCCCGAAAATTCCATTTTCATGTATAAAATTGGGTGCGCCCTTTTTGGAAAAGCGCGACGAAATGCTACAATTCAGAGTTGCCGCTCGGGTTTTGCGGTGAATCGCCCAAGGAACCGAACTTGAAACGTTTGCTACGTTTGCTTGATTTTGAAAAGGCATGACCTGATCCGTCTTCACCCTTGATATCTAAGGTTCGAGAGCCAGGTTACGAGAGGGGAAGGATTTTATGGCACCCCCTCTAGTCTGTTGCTGTAATCAGAAACTTGAAGCCTCCAGGAGCTGTAGGCAGCTTTCCCACGATGTCAAGCCCCCATTGGGCAAAGGGCCAAGGACTTGTGATGGGTGAGAGATCTTGGGCTGGCTTTTTTGGGATGGGTGAAAACAGCTGGCACGGTCGACATTTGCGGACAACTTCCTCGCAGTCTTTCTTCATGTTCTTCCAGAAGTAGCCTTGGCTCATGGCGCGTTGACACAGGGAGCGGCCGCCAGAGTGACAGCCGCAACTTCCTGAATGAAGTTCCGTCAGAATTTTAGGTACTTGGGTGGGGTGGACAACGAGGAGGTACGGCCCGGAGACGGATTTCCTATAAAGTTGACCACTTTCAGAAAGTCAGTAGTAGGCGGCCTTATTTCTTACACGGTAAGCTTCCTTCTTGTCTGTGGGTAGGGCGTCGTGCTTCAGAAACGCAATGATCTCATCCATCCAGCTGGGACCGAGTTCGACAATGAGTACCTCTGGAGTGGGTTCAAAGGAAGGGCGGTCGATGCTGCCAAAATTGATTGTTCTGAATTCTGAGGCTGTGGATGCCGAGGCGAGGCCTGCAAGTGCGTCCGCGTGAGCGTTGTGCTCGCGGTTGATCTGTTCGATGCTGAAATTGTGGAACTAGGAGATGAGCTTGGCTGTTGCAGCTTGGTATTTCATCATTCGAGGGTCCCGAGCTTCATAGTCGCCAAGTACTTGATTGACGATGAGCTGGGAATCGCAGTAGACAGCGAGGCTGGTGACATTCATTGCGACGGCTGAGCGTAAGCCGGCGAGGAGTGCCTCATATTCTGCTTCGTTGTTGGTGGCTGGGAAGTCGATGGTGAGTGAGCTTTCATGAAGTGTTCCACAAGGTGAAACCAAGACTACCCCAGCTCCTGCTCTGTTGCTGTTGGAAGCCCCATCGACATTAAGCCGCCAAGTTTCTCCTTGAAAAAGGTGCCAATGTTTGGTTGAGGGGCTACATTCGGCAACTTCCGTTAGGGTTGGAGCATTGAGTGCTATTGTGTCTTCTGGAGTGAGTTCTGCTATAAAGTCGGCCAACACTTGTCCTTTAATTACTGTTCGCGGTTCGAAGCTGATGTCAAAGTTTGCAAGTTCGACAGCCCATTTTGATACCCTATTGGAGAGATCGGCCTTCCGAAAGAGAGCTTTGAGGGGGTGTTCTGTTAAGACGACGATGGGATGTGATTGGAAGTAAGGCAGAAGTTTCCTGGCCGCTGTGACGAGAGCAAGTGCCAATTTTTCAAGTGGTAGGTAGCGTGTTTGAGCTGGAAGGAGCGTCTTGCTTGTGAAGTAGATGGGTTTGTCGTCGGCGCCTTCCCTTCGTACAAGCGCCGAACTTGTTGCGTGGGCGGACACGACGAGATAGAGATATAGAGTTTCGAATTCTTTAGGTTTCACCAACAGCGGGGCAGAATTTAGATAATCTTTGAGTTCGGTCAGAGCAGATTCGCAATCCGGGGTCCATTCAAAGCTGCGCCGGCTTTTTCCCTTCAAGGCATGGAAGAACGCGTGGCACTTGTCCGAGGATTTGCTGATGAATCGGTTCAAAGCAGCTGCCATCCTAGTGAGCCGTTGTACTTCCTTGATTGTTCTTGGTGGGCGCAAGTCTTTAACAGCCTTGATTTGGTTAGGGTCGGCTTCAATACCTCTTCGAGTGACAAGGTGCCCGAGGAACTTTCCTGCGCTTACTCCGAATGCGCACTTCTCTGGGTTCAGTCGAAGCTTGTGGTACTTGAGGATTTCGAAGACTTCCGCCAGGTCTCGCAAGTGGTTGGATTCCTGCTTGCTCTTGATGACCAAGTCGTCAATGTAAGCCTCCACGGTGTAGCCGATTTGTTCTTGCAACATCTTGAATATTGCTCTGTTGAACGTTGCGCCAGAATTCTTGAGTCCAAAGGGCATGACGCGGTAGCAGAAGATGCCATAAGGTGTGATGAAAGCGGTTTTCTCCATGTCGTCAGGGTCCATGGCAATTTGGTGGTAGCCACGGTAAGCGTCCAGAAAGCTTAGCCGAGCATGGCCTGTTGTTGCATCCACGAGTTGGTCAATCTTCGGAAGAGGGAACCAGTCTTTTGGACACGCGTCGTTGAGATTGGTATAATCCACGCAGACTCACCATTTGCCGTTTTTCTTCTTAACGACAACAGTGTTGGACAGCCATGTTGGGTATTGTACTTCTTGAATTGCATTGGCTTCCAGTAGACGCTTGACCTCTTCGATGACGGCGTCGGCGTGTTCGGCTGCGGAGCGCCTGGCCTTCTGGACGACAGGTTTTGCGTCTTTCTTGATGTTGAGAG
>CM033798.1:23010549-23058367 GCA_019656835.1 Rhododendron ovatum
AGTGGCTGATGAAATTTGGATCGACCCCCGGCATTTCGTTGGGGGTCCAGGCAAAGACTTCTATATTTTTCTTGAGGTATTGGAACATTTCTTCGCGGTCAGTCTCGCTGATGGAAGAGCTGATTAGAAAAAATCGGGAGCCATCCTCGTTGATTGGCATTTCGACGAGGTCCTCTTCTGCTTTGTCTTCGGCTTTCTGGCCGACGTCGTTGATCACGGCCATGTCGGGGACCTCTACCCATTGTACTTCTTTTGCTTTTGTTGAGTTATGGACGGCCGAAACGTAGCACTTTTTGGAGGCTACTTGGTCACCTCTCAGATCTTCCTGTCATCTGCCGGAGCCGATGAAGCAGACAACCTGGTGGTAGGTGGAAGCGATTGCTTGCATGTTGTGAAGCCAGGTTCGGCCAAGAATTGCGTTGTACGGGCTTGGCACGTTGACGACGATGAACTCGACGGTCAATGTTTTTGAACCTGCTACGACCGGAAGGAAGATTCGTCCGAGTGGCCAGACCAGTGCTCCGTTGAATCCAATGAGAGGGACTTCGGCGGGTTGAAGGGCTGATTCTGGGAGGTCAAGTTTTTTGAACAGATCGTAACACATTACTTCTGCTGAACTTCCCTGGTCGATGAGGATTCGCTTGACATCATGGACTCCGATTTGCACGGTAACGACAAGAGCGTCGGAATGTGGAGTCTGTACGAACTCGAGGTCGCGCTCCGTGAAAGTAATGGTCCACTTGGGTGTTTCGTCTGGACGCGAGCGTTTTGACCCGGGTCCTACCGCAAGCACCTGTTTAGAAGTGGAGGCACGGTCGAGGTCGGCTCTGAGATGTGCTTCGGATTCCTTGGTTACTGGGCCGTGGATGACATGTATCGTCGGTCGCGGTTCGTTGGGGTTGGGATTTCCGACAGGCGGGCGGGCGGGCGTCTTTGCTCGATCGATGTATTGGTCGAGATGGCCTTGGGCCGCCAGTCGTTCCAACAGTGCCTTGTATGGAGCACATGCCGTTGTGTAGTGGCCGAGCTCATTGTGGTATGAGCACTTCTTCCTCGGGTTCTGATCCGCTTGGCCGTTGTCCGTGCCCAGTTTGCCTTGCGGCCACTCAAACCATGGTTGCCTCATGATTTCCTTTAGGAAGGACCAGATGGGTTCTTTGAAGTGGGTGGTTTCAGCCACGCAGCCGTGCTCCTTTGGCTGGCGTTTCTTCCCTTCCTTGATGTTGTTGACGTGTTTCTTTGGATGAGATTGTTGAGTTGCGATTGGTGTCTACAACTGAGGGGTTGTCGTTGGTAGGCAGGCTATTGAATTGGGGATCCCCTGAGCGGCCCGGTCTGCGTAGAATTCTTCAAGAGCACAAAAGCGTTCTACGACACGCATCAATTCTCCCATGCCATGTGGTGGTCGAATAGCCAGTTCGTCCAGTATTTTGCTCCCAGATTCCAATCCATTTTTAAAGGTACGCGCGGCCCAGTACTCGTCGATTCTGGGAATTTCATTGAAAAGTTGCCAGTATCGCTCTGCGTAGTGCCTGAGCGTTTCGCTTGGGAGCTTCCTCATCTGGGTCAAGGATTCAGGCTCCTTCGCTGTTCTGTTACTGGTGATAAAGCGGGTGTTGAAGGCGCGTTCAAGGTCAGCCAGGTTCCGTATGGATCCAGCGGGCAATTTGTTGAACCACTGGAGTCCAAGAGAGCCGAGGCTGGATGGGAACGCTTTGCATTTGATCTCGTCCTTTGTAGTGCATAGCTCGATGGTTTGGCAAAAGTGAATGAGGTGAGTGTAAGCTTCGCAAGTGCTTGGGTCGAACTTGGTGAATTTTGGTAGGTGGAAATTGGGTTCGGCGATAGTGTTGATGATATGGGGGGTGAAGGGTGAGATACCGAGGTCTTTTAGTTGCCTTTCGAATCCCGGGCGCGGTGGTTTGCCTAGCTCGTCCGTCCGCGGCCTCTTTGGGTGATTCTCTCTTTCTGAGGTTTTCTCGCGTACTCGGCTGCGAAGCTTGTCCCGCAGGTCTGTTGTTTCCCTACGGGGGTGGTCAACCGACTTCTCTTTATCGTAATAGGTTTTGTTCCCATTCTCCGCCCCTTCGATCCGTACGTTTTTGCCATTCCGCCGAACGTTGTTTTCATTATCCAAGTTTTCTGGTGGTATCCACCCGAGGCGTTCAGAGACGTGGCGTCTGGTTTCGACGGAGTCTCGGCTTCGGCGTGAGGCCGTTGTGCGAGAGAACTCCGCGCGACCAGTCGAGTACGTGCTCGTGAATGATTCGGTGTCCCTGGTGCGGGCCCGCTCGTGGTGGGACCTCGAGTGGTGTGTACCAGATGTTGCAGGTCGTTTGTAGAGGATAATTTCCCTAGCGTCTCCCTTTTCTGGCGTAAACCCTAGGCGGTCTTTGACGGAGACGCGATGGTCCGCCTCGTTGGTGTGGTCTCGCAGCGGAGGAGGAGGAGGGGGAGGAGAGTTTCTTCACTTCCGTCGTCCGCCTCCGGTGGATCTGGAGGCGGCTGGGGTTGCGTCCTGCATATGTTGTTTCATCTGGGCCACTTCCGCCCTCAGCGCTGCAAGTTCGTTGTCTCTTTCGTCGTCTCGTCGTTGCAGAAGGCGGATGTAGGCCGTTGTTATGTCGTCTGCGGCTGGAGAGAGCCCAGAATCTGGTGGTAGTGAGATGGACATGTGCCTTTCTGAAAACGGTGGGAGGATCGCGTTTTCACTGGTGTCTTTGGCTCCAGAAACTGAAACGTTTGGTGGATCTCCGCCCATCGTTGCTGAGTTTTCGTTCGTCTTTTTGAGAGGAAGGTGATTTGAGAGAGAGTTTGAGCCGTTTGGATCAGAGGCTGAAAAGCTTCACGTCGGGTTCACCAATTGTGTGGCCCGTGATCTCTTCTGGCTCGAGTCCTTCCTCCGCTGGTTCAGTGGTTACCTAGCCTTCTCCACGCCGCCTGCACAATGAACGCACGACTAAGACCTGGCCGGGGGTTGCCCGGCAAGGCCCTCTGGCGAGAGGATAAGTATGTGTAGGAAGAGAGGATAGAGACTAGGGTTTTTAGTGGGTAATCGCGTATGAGAGTGCGTACCTTTTCAGAGGTGTTATCCTTCAGTATTTATAGAGTTTCCTCGACTTGCTCTCCAAGCACAGGCACGTGCCTTGCACGGGTCAGGCGACGTCGTCGTGACGTCATCGGACGAATCTGGTAACCGTTTTGGTGTGAGCTGGCACATTCCACGTGCGCTCATAATTATCCTTTGGTGTAACCGCCTGAGCACGCGGGATGACACGTGAGCGTGCAGGTGGCCGAGCCCGACTGATCGCGCGGGAACCTGAGCCCAGAGAAACTTGCCGTGTGCCGAGGTTGAAGAGTGGCCGAACCCGGAAGGAATTTAAGCCAGGTGATGCGGCCAAAAAGCCGTACCCGAACAACAACCGAGTCTCACGTAAATTCTCTCCGTTACCGGAGGCACGGCTTAACGGAGAACCGTCAACTTGTTGCATCTCAACTCAAGCCGAGCCCAGATGGAGAAAGTTAGCCATCCATTAGGCGGCCGAAGGAGGTAGAAGGGGGGGAAGTTGGCCGAGAGCGCAACCATAATAAGCTCGGCCTGCTACACCACCGTACGACACTCTTCCATCATGGTATCCCCTATATCTTGCTCAGCCGCTACTACCGTATCACCTTCGATTGTTGGGTCACTCACCGTCGCTCTTCCACTTGTTGTTGACAAAGCCCTCAATGGCTTCGGTTCTATCCATGGGCGTAACCATAGCTCTGCCGTCACCACCACCCTTGGCCATAGCAACTGGGTCCTCACCCAATGATGCGCCACTTTCCTCGGCACTAATTGGAATCGTAATTGCACCGGGCTCGGTTGCCCGTACCGCCGCACCATCACCACCACTTGGGGCTTCACCCGTGTTGTCTCCATCACGCTCCATGGCTGTAATTAAAGGTTTGGAAACCTAGGGTTGCAGAGAAGTCCAGAGAAGGAAGAAAGAGAGTTCGAATTTGTGAATAAGAACCAACTGAAATGGTTTTTAAATTTATATCCTGTCACCCCCCTCCACCGTATGGTTGAAAGATGTCCCGCACGGTACAAATCTCAAACATTTCCACCGCACGATACAAACACTACCGTATGATACGCATGTGCAATTCAAAATTCAATTCTTAATTACAAATTACATCCTTATTTCTTAAACCCTCATAGTTGGAAATATCATGTTCGGATTATATCTTCAACAATCATCAATCGTCTTCCAAATATCCCCCCAAAAAAACAAAATTGTAAACAGCCTCGCTAAGTTTACATCAATTTTGACCTTGTTAAGATCTCATTTCTAAACGGTTCGTTGAGATCTATCCTCAATAACCGTCTTTTCAAGTAATTTTTTGAGATCATATCCTCAACAAATTTCAATCAAATAGTGTAGATAGCCTCGCTAAGACTACACTCCTTCCAGTATAATATCAATTTCAAAAAGTGTAGACAGCCTCGCTGAGACTACACTTCTTGAAGTATAAAATCGGTTTCGATAAATGTAACCTTGCTAAGTTTGCAGTCCTATGTTATTATAGGATTAAATTGTTGCATAGTCTGTATCATGTTTTCATCGCATTTGCCCCTATGAACTACGCAGGTCTGATCCCTACATTGGGGTACGTAGGCAACTCGAAAGAGTACGACCACATGGCTTTGTATATTACAAACGTATTTTCTACTTAAAGGATACTTAGATATGCAAATTGGGTGGTCTATGTCTTTGACACGACTCAGATCGAATCGATGGTCGACGAGCCTTGTCAAAGAGGGCATCTGTAGACACCCCAATTTGGGTGCTTCGATATCTTTTAAGTCCCCGATGATGATAAAAGGATTTTATATTAAACTAATACCGTTCTGGAATGAATCCTTCAAAAGTCAACATAAAGTCAACTCTACTGTATGGCACAACATCCACCGTGCGTTACTCATATGTCATCCTAACCACCTTACAGTTAAGGCGGCTGGAATTTCCACCGCACGGTACAAAAGACTCTACCGTACGGTAGACATGTGTACCATACAGTACATCGGAACTTGCACTACCTTTTCAGATTTATCGACCAAGGCATCTCAGGCCATCATGGCCTGGCCCATAGCCCTCCATGGCCGGCGTAGGCCTGTATCAGGCCGCTGGGTGCGTGAAGAGCAAGTCAAACCCCTTGAAAAATTCTTCTATAAATACCCTAGGGTTTTTCTGAAGAATGACACGAAAAAAGAAAAAAACAATACAGTGAAAAATTCATTCAAAAAGATGATGAAACACTAAAGAAATGTTCTGAAAGTCCTTTGTTGTTTTCTTTTCACTTCAAAAACACCAAAAACATTTTTCTAGATAGCCCTAAATCTGTTTCTCAAATGCCATCAACGGTTTGAAAGAGAGCGTTACACTTTTCTGAAGGGCAGGTCAGGCCTGCGCCATAGTCTAAACTCGTACTGGAAGCTTCTTGCAATCACCACAAATTTTCAAAGAAAGATTCATTCCAAACAAAAAGGTATAACTTTTCTGTCCTTATACTTTGAGGGGAACCAACAGGTTCAGGTTGGTTCATGATACCACTCCTAGGCCTAAATTGTACTATGTTTGCAAAAAAATAAAAGTTTGAATCCCGTATAAATCCACCGTACGGTACATATCTCTGCCGTACGGTAGATGTGTTTCAGGGAACAGTGTCTCGTTTGCTATTTCTCCTTCTCCTTACAATTTGATGTAAAATTATATGTCTAATATAAGATACCATGTTGTTTCATGTTATATGATTAAATTTATGTTCTGTTTTAAAACAATATATGCCATGCTTCGAATCATGAAAATTATATCAGTTATGTTTTGACATAAGAATCCTTTATTACATGTATAAGCTTACATGCCAATTTAGGGCTCTGAGTTTCCTATTAGTTCACTTTAAGTTGCTGGCCACTGGGTACATGTACCGTGCGGTTTATAAATCTACCGTACGGTAGTATACCATGTGGAATAAAGTCCTTATTTTCTTCCTACTGTTCAGTGATAAATTAAAGCATGCTTATTAGCATTATATCTGCTAAAATCTGTTCGGCATATATATCTGCTGAAAACTGTTTACGTATGCCGAATTGACCACAAAATATGTACCGTACGGTACAAGTTTCCACCGTACGATAGTCTTTTCGTGGAACAGAATGCTAATCCTAGCTATTTTCTGCAATTAAATGTTTACCTTCCAAGCATATATATTCATGTTTGCTGCAATTGAATTAGTATGACTGCTTCTATGGCATTAAGAGTTAAGCAATAAAATGAATTTCAAAATCCCATAAATATTAGTAAAGACCGATTTTATCGAGCGAGGAGGGTGCTTTTATAAACAAAACCTTCCCCTCTCCTAACCTAGCTCCCGAACCCAGTCTCTCGTTTATTTTCAAATTCAAATATCATTTTCAAGTTCCAGATTTTCTCGGGTAGCAAACCATTTTACAAAAACCCGGGTGGCGACTTTTCAAATTTTTCGAATGAGCGCACAATAGGGGATGGCCTCCGAAAAGGCCCATCTGGGGCTCTGGTAGCCCACAACAAGGTTAGTATCATTTTCACATTCCCAAGCAAAATGGCCAAACTTTTGACAATTATAACATTTAACTTGAGATTTGTCAAACCTTTGCCTTCTGTTGCCATAATTTCCTCTATAACAACCCTGATTTTTAGTAAGTAAAAATTTCGTTAAAAATTTTTATTTTTATTTTTAATTACTTGGATTGCTTTTGAAATTCCTTTTAATTCCTAAAAATCCGTCATAATTAGAATTTTAGCCTTTTAAAATTATATTTCTTGGCTAGAGATTTTACTTGGCAAGTATAGCTAGATCCTAACCAATTAGTTACAGGGACTTAACTACCAATTTATCTAGTTACTTTCTCCTAACCCTAGATGAGCCTTTTTGAACCTTCTTGAACTTTTCAAACCCTAGTGGAACCCTTTAGACCTTTAACCTTTACCCATTGATCAATAAATGTTAGGGTAATATTTGTCCATTGGACAATAGGTCTTCCATTAGAATATTTGATAAGTACAAGGATATAGTAATATATTGGTGTATATTCACATGTGCAAATGACAAATATGCATTGTTATCATTTCCCCCATTATCCATTGGTTATTAACCGCTAGGAAAACTATTTTCCATTGGATAATAACTACTAGGGGAATTGTTATCCATTGGGTAGTAGCACTAATCTTTCAACAAAGTACAAGGATCTATTAAATAATCCCTCCATAGATTTTCCATGTGCTTATATGCATTAAAATATATGGGTAAATCAAATCCCTAGATTTCTAAAGTACTTTAATAATACTTAAGTACTATTACTTTTTGTATTATAATAATAAGGGAATCATAGCCTTATATTCTATTAGATACTTGGTACTTATTTATATATTTAAATATATTGGCATGTGTAATTATATATCATATTATATAAAAGCCTAGATTTCCTAAGGTACATAATCTATTTATTTAATTCTACATGTGCCTAATTGGAATTCTTTAATGGGATATTGGATTTGAAAATCTAGTACTTTGTACCCTTAGCCATACTTATATACATATATGTGTGTACTTTATATATTGCCCTAAGATTTCCTAGGTACACTAGGTTATTTTTTTAATGGGAGACATGTGATAAATTGGATTATTTTAATAAAGAACTTTGATCTTATAATTTTTTATTGGATACTTGAAAATCTTACTAGATTTTATAATACTATTATATATTTGATTAAAAGGACATATAGTCGTTCAAGTCTTATTCAAGTAATTTTTTTTTTAACCATTGGTCAATACATGCTAGGGTAAATATTACCTCTTGGATAATGAGTTAATCTTTCCAATAAGTACAGGGGATATTAAACAAATCATTTTCTAGATTCCCCATGTGTTGATATATACCTGTAAGTACTTTGTAGACCTAATACCCTAGGATTCTCTAGGTACAAAATCCATTATTTTAATAAGAAAACATGTGCCAAATTAGATTATTTTAATAAAAAAATTTTACCCATTGGATAATAATTGTTAGAAAAAATTTTATCCATTGGGTAATAGCCAAGACTTTTGCTATAAATAGCACCCTTGCCCAAGTCATTTCTCACTTCTTTGCTCTCACTTCTCTCTAGAAACCATTTCAGACAGCCTACTGCCCTTCATGAATCTTCATTTTTCTCCTGCTTAAAGTAGTTTTTAGAACCAACTCCCTTCGGGAAAGTTGTAGAGCACTTCAAGATCTTCAAGTTAGATCCAAGAACCACCCTAATCGGTCAAGAAACGACAAAGATACTGACATCCGAAGTTCAGTAAAAATCTCGGATTTCTAGTTCTAGACAGCATACTGTCTCTTCCTTTATCACCATTTTTCTCCTACCTAAAGTAGTTTCTAGGATCAACTTCCTTCACAAAAGTTGTAGAGCGTTTCTAGAGGTTCGATTTCAATCCAAGAACGATTGTATTCGGCTAGAGATTGACCGAGTTACTGCCATCCAAAGTTCGGTCCAGATTTGCGAGTTTTAACACCCGTAGGATTTTCCAACTAGCTTATTCGGCCCCGACTAGTTTCGAATAAAGGTAGATTAATCTCTACTCATTCTCCCTAGCATAACTTTCCTAATCATTTTCTTTAAAGTAGATGAGGTTTACTATCGTTTATAATGATTGGAATGCATGATGAACTTAGCTTTGGCGAATGGAAGTATGTACATGTTGAATAATCGATCTTTACATTAATAAACAAATGTTGTTTAGAATTTTCCACAAAGGAAGAAAGTACGGATTTTTTTAAAAGATTGGAATGTTATCGCTTGAACGGAAGTATTCAGAATTTGATCTTTAAAAGCGTTATGTGCATGCTTACGTGAATTGCTTGCATTACTTGTGGTATAATATTGAGTTGGATGATCTTATTAGTTTAGTTCCAAGTTTCAATGCATGATTTATGATTACATGTGAGGTCCTACCGCGGAGTCTATGCATGAAAACGTGACACAAAAATCGAGAAAGTAGAAACATGACACCTAGGGTGCGGATAATGATGAGATGTGTTTTGAAACCGCAATGTGGCCGGACTTGGTAGCCCATTGTGTGTATGGAAACCCGCGATGAGGCCGGACTTGGTAGCCCATCGTGTGGATTGTGAAAACCTCAACGTGGCCGGACTTGGTAGCCCGTTGTGTGAATGAAAACTCGCAATGTGGCCGGACTTGGTAGCCCATTGCGTGGATTGTGAAAACCACAATGTGGCTGGACTTGGTAACCCATTGTGTGTATGGAAACCCGCGATGAGGCCGGACTTGGTAGCCCATCGTGTGGATTGTGAAAACCTCAACGTGGCCGGACTTGGTAGCCCGTTGTGTGAATGAAAACTCGCAATGTGGCCGGACTTGGTAGCCCATTGCGTGGATTGTGTAAACCACAATGTGGTCGGACTTGGTAGCCCATTGTGAAGATTGCCAATGCGGCCGGACGTGGTAGCTTCATTGGTAATGTGGCTTGGTTATCCGCGGAGAGGAGCCAATGCAAGTTTTGTGTGCCAATGGAAACCCGGTGTGGCGGAACCATTGTGAGGATACTTGGGAACCCGAAACGGCAGAACCGAGGTTGGGTGTATTGAAAAATGATTTTGGAAATGTTGATCGGTATATGAAAAATGGTGACATGGTCTACAATGAGTCGTATAGGAGAAACTCAAAAAATCATGGACACCAACGATAGTTTGAATAGCGAATGTGAATGTGTTATTGTCAGTGTCTGTTGTATATGACCTATTGTTTGTAAGTCATGGGTTAGCAGGTATGGGATTGTTCTGCTGAGCTTTCGTAGCTCATGGTGTTACCTTTGGTGACCCTGACATATTATACTAGAGGCGACGTTGGTTTAATGTGTCAGACTTTGTAGATGAGCAGGGTAAGCTGTACACCTTGGAGGCTTTTGGAGCCGAAGAGCTGGCAAGGATAGAGGAGCAGGCGGAGCTGTAGTTAGGAACCTTAGTTTCCCTTCCCTTGGGTAATGAAAGTACTCTTACGGAGGTTGTGATGTAATAAAGAGTCAGACTCTATTTTGAAGTTGAAATAAAATTGTCTATTTTAACGTTCCTGAAAATCGGGGCGTTACATCCTCTCCCATGACCTCTATTTGGTTGGAAATTTTGACTTCTTTCTTCATTGCGATATTGTCCTCCTCTTCCTTGTCCTTCTCCTCGGCCACGACCAAGGCCACATCCACGTCCACAACCATTTTGATTCACCTCACATCTTTTATTTAGATTGAGCCTTGTTTGAAGAACTTGCTCCAATGGCCCTTTCTTCCTTCTATTGATCTTCAACTCATGGGCTTCCAATGATCCCATGAGTTCATTAATAGCCATGGAATCAAGATTTTTTGACTCCTCAATGGCCACAACAACATAGTCAAATTTCGTATCCAATGACCAGAGGATTTTTTCGACCGCCTGGACATCATTTAAATTTTCACCATTTGCTTTCATTTGATTTACAACTGCCAAAGCTCTTGAAAAATAGTCAGAAATTGATTCGGAAGTACTCATTTGTAAAGCTTAAAACCCACCTTGAAGAGTTTGGAAACGAACTCGCTTTACTTTGTCTGCTCCTTTGAAGGAATTTTGGAGGATCTCCCAAGCTTCTTTGGTGGTTGTAGCACATGCAATCTTCTCAAAGTTGGCATTATCCACTCCTTGATAAATGAATGATAAAGCCCTTTTATCTTTTACCTTGGCGTCATGGTTTTGCTTTTCTGTAGTTGCACCGAATCTTTCAACGCCTTTTTCCACCATGTCCCATACATCTTCTCCACCAAGAAAGACCTTCATTTGAATACTCCAACGGCCATAGTTATCTTTGACTAGCCGAGGGAATGAGACTCCTTGGGTGGACATCATCTTTAACATGAACCGACCTTAGCTTTGATACCACTTTGTTGGACAAGATTTTTGAAGGGGAAGAGTACTTGTATTTCACTTAGAACTTGAACTTTTTTGACATAGTACATAATGAGTAGAACCCATCTATATTTATAGTGTTCTATGGAAGGTTCTAGATATCTTTTGCAAGATAGTTTATAGGTACATTCTAGATTTTACACATGCGCTACTACAATAATCGTAAAAGATGACAGTTTAAAAGTGTCATTAAACGTGAAAGATGACAGTTTTGAAACTATCATCTATGGAGTTTGTCATTAAAAGTATGAATCTTAAAATGACGGTTTGAAATTGTCATTAATATATAGAAAGATGACGCGTTATAAACGTAATTGAAACTAAAAGATGACATTTGAGAAATGTCATTGAAGTGCTTGAAACTGTCATTAATATCTATAAAGATGACAGTTTATAAACGTAATTGAAAGTAAAAGATGACAGTTGTGAAACATCATTAAAGTGCTTTAAAGTCGTCATCTTTTGTAACGACCCGCTCCTGCCCTAAATAATATTATCCGCTATGAACACCAAACTCCATCAAACCTCCCAGCGAGGTCACCCATCCTAGAATTGCTCCAGCGCAATATGTGACTTGTACTAATAACAAATATCTAGATCCTTTCCAAGAATCTTCTAAAACTCTTCTAGAACAAGGTCTTCTAGAAACAAGATATTTATAATCCTCCAATAATATTTGGGCTTGTCTTGGACTTTATTTTTCTTGGGCCAAAATACCAAATCAAGTTTATGCTCCAACAGCCGCCACGTGCAGTGCCGTCCAATCATCGATGTCTTGGAAATTAACATCTGTGCCGGATTCCAACAGCTCCTTGATCCCTTCAAAATCTCCCTCGTTCGCCAAATACATCAGCCTCACTCTCCCATCAATCTTCCTCTCCTCCTCCTCCTCTTCCCCACTCACAGACTCAATGTCGTTCTCATCGCCACTGCGCTTCGGCGCCAACGAGGACTGTTTGCCCAATGTGAACCTCACGGCCGGCGTCTGCTGCAAATCCATCGGTTTAGTTGACACAAAAACGGTGTGTGAGTCATTTTTGTCTTCGTTGTTTTTTTTTTGCTTTTGCAGGTGTGTGTGAGTCATTTGATTTGGACTGGTTAAATGTAAGCGTCAGTGACTTGGTGGTGAGCAATGGACTAGACGACTCCGGGAAGTTTTCTCCCGGGGAAGTGAGAGAGTCGGGGAGGTGTGTAAAGTTTTGGTAAAGTAGTTACTATTAAAATGTCAAAATCTTGATGGTTGATTCGAGCACTTCAATAAGACTCCTGTCAAATCCGAATGATCACCCAAGCCTTTGGGAAGGACTCCCTGTAAAATAAGTTTAATGATCGATGGTGTTTTTGACGGTGGACTCTCCAACGATCAAATTAGTCAGAGAATGGTAGAGAAAAAGTATATGAAAGAAGGAAATCAAGTATCTACCTTCTAATGGTGAATGTGACTAATTTATAAAGGTTTGGTGTAGGATGTGCAGCAGTAAAGTAATGGAATAGTGGTAGGGATGAAAATCTTAACCGAAAAACCGAATCGATCGATTAATTTTTACTCAATTCGGTTGGTTTTTGTTTTAGTTCGGTTCGGTTTTCTGAAAATCCCAACCGATATGAACCGAACCGACACTATTAAAAGGGTTATACTTTGAATCCCAGCCGTCGATCTAACTTTTTCCCTGCCGTCCATTTTACTACTGCCTCTTACCAGGAGACCAACAAATGTAACCCTATCTTATTCTTTTTTGATCTGAACAAACCGTCTTCTTGTACCCAGCGCCTCTTATTACCCACTGCCCAGCCATGGCCTCATCTCACTCTAAGATGAAAATGTTCAAAAATCTCGACCGTGAACCTCTTCGAAACATGTTTTTTGAAAAAATTAGCTAGGGCTTTTTGAAAAGAACCTTTTTTCTATTTCGTTTATACAATTTTGTATGATTTCTGTTTTACGGGATGGATTTGGAATTTTGGACGTCCAGCTGCCCTTCTTTTTTTTTTTTTTTTTACCACAGTCAAAAACCTATAAACCGACTGAACCGAGCCACTAAAACTGTAAACCGAACCGACGGTTACTTCTAGGAATAAGTCAGAATTGGTTTGGAAAATACAAAAACCGACTTAGTCGATTTGGTTCAAAAAGTGGTAAAAAACCAACCTAACCGATTTCATCCCTAGTCATAGTGGAATAGTGGGTGACACTAGTGGTAATCATGTTGTGTCATGGGGGAGTGATTTAGGAATCACGGAGTAGTGGGGCAAAACCGATGGGTATAAATCATGGGGCAGTGGGGACCACACTTGTTGGGAAGATATAACACACATAGTACTAGGCCGACCGGCATAAGCCTTGCTGAGAATCCAGCCATGTGTCGTACCCGTAGTGCTCGGCATCAGTGATAAAAATTCATACTCATCAATACTAAAGTAGTAATGTTGAATTTCTCTAGTTTCTTACAAATTTTTTAATTTTGGTTTAAAGGCCTATTATTGACCAGACTGGAAAAAAAAAAAGGGGTTAGTTGAGATACATATAAATTGGCCCGCACAATCTAACCGGAAAAAAAAAAAAATAGTACTCCTTCCGTTTCAATTTAAAATGCAAGGTAGTCGTTACTCATGACCGTTTTTAAATTGGTATGGGGTTTTGTGAGGTTCACGGGCCTACCCTTTCTTTTATCACGCCATTGCCCCCCGGGCTCTCAGACAGCGAGAAGCAATGGTCCAGGTTTGTGGGAAAACTTTATCCAATTGGTTTAATTTTGTACCATTTCTCTTTTTCTACAATTGAAGATGTTGACATCTCCCACCGCTTTCTTTAACAGAGGCATGGGTTCAAGTCGCATGAGGTGCGATTGGTTGGGGTTTAAGGTTATGGATAACCTCTTGACTAACTTACTAACTCCCTGCTAACCTCCATTGATGTATACAATACTGGCTAAAAAAAACCAAGCCTTCTGATGCTCCTTAATTTTTTAAATTATAATTAAGGTTCAGAGTAGAAAGAAATTTTCAAAGACTTGAACATCAATGATCAAACAAACAATAATCTGTGACCCACGTGGCCATATAGAAAAAGCTCATCAAGTTCACAGCCTGGGGACGAGTGACCATTAGTTTAGTCTATGCTCAGTTGCTCGCATGAAATGATCAATGAATATAATTTAACATGGTTCAGTGGATCATAGATAAAAAGTTAATTGACAACTGATAGTGGATCTGGCAAATTTTTTAATGATCCAAACCTCTGGCAAACAGATAAGATTTGGGATGGACAAGGGGGCCAGGGGCATGCCCTAAGCTGCAGTCCCTTTCATTCGGGTGTTGCTCCGAGCTCAAAAAATTTTAATCGTTTACTGTTTAGAGTTTTATACGAACAAAGAATCTTGTTGTGTATTACCTTTTAAATTGTATTTACCCTTCATTGCTGAAGAATTGCTTAGAAGGTTGCTGTCCTTTTAAATTGTATTTACCCTTCATTGCTGAAAAAAATCGTGATTTGCTTACAGGGTTGCTGATGTCTCATTGCCTTGATTTTTTTTAGCATCAAGGTCTACAAAGTGAATAGTTTAAATGACATTTTAGAGCTCAGAATGACACCCAAATTGAGAGAAAAACTGCCTACTATGCTTTGGGCATATCAAGTCCCCTTGTTCATTTCGGATAGTGTGAGTTCAAAAAAAATAAAAATTTAGATGAACAAAATCGTCCCATTAATAACTTCAAACATTACAAAGCTAGCAAAGCTGCTGTAGCATGCGTTCAAAATTAGATTCAAAGTGGGATGATTTCTCCATAATTTCAAATTTTTTGAGCTCTTTTCCGATTTATTTAAAAATGATAACCAAAATGTTCTTCTCATAGATACTGCTTACCAACACATAGGTGTCAAAAATCATTTTATTCGGCTATTGATAAGTGTTAGTAATTTATTTTAATCAACGGGTATCTATGATCTTAACGTGTGGAGATTAATAAGTATTTAATAACATGGAGCTTAAAATATAATTGAGATAAGGACGAGAGTACAATTACAATTCTGTAGTGGGGTGAATTGTAATTTGTGTGATAAGAAATAGAATCCTGGTGAGATTAAGATTTCTTATTTACACAAGGAGTGCAAATTTATTTCTCCTTAGGTCCCTGCCCTATCCTTATAAATATACCACTTCATTCTATAGGTCGATGACATGTTTTTTAGAGATCAAAAAAGTTGGCTGTGAGAGAGAACAATCATGTAGGGTTTCCACAATTGGGTATGTGATTTAAGGTACAAGAGAATATGGCAGAAGATTGTAAGGTACGGTCGAGCAATATTCGTGGCATACAACAAGATGTGCTGTAACAAGTTCAACCAGCGTTCGTGACGCAGGAGTTGTGGTAAAACCCTAATTCCGCCTTGTAGGGTTTTTTTTGTAATTTTTGTTGTCTAATCTGTACGCGTACGGATTAAACAGGCCATGTAGTCCGTAGGTTATAAAGGGTAGAACGTAGAACTGTGCTAACCATTGTGTTGCAGCATTCTTGCCCAGCTATTATGGTCACATAATTTTTTATTGATTTTGTGTGATTGGATCCCACGATGAATTTTTTGTGTGGTTATTGTTATTTATTGGGTACCACGATTATTTTTCGTGGTTGTAATAATGAACGTTGCATGTGTTATTTTTTTGGTGCCACGATTGTTTTTTTCGTGGTTGTAATATTTAACGCAGCATGTGAACCCCAATGGAGGCATAAGATCGATGTATTTATGTTTCTTTGATTGTAATAGCATTCAATGGTTATTCGAAGATCGAAGTTGGTAGATATAGAAGATACAAGTTGTTTGGCTCGCAACAGATTTTTTCTAGATTCGTAGGGTCTGATTGCAGGGCTATTTCGACCCAATAAACGTTAGAATTAGAAAATATGTTCTTTACAGAAGTTGTAGGTAATTGAATTTCGAATCCAACCCAATTTGAATCACTTCAATCAGAGGTCAGGTGAGGAAGATATGACCAAAATTCTGAAGGCTTTGCAGTTTACGCAGGAATATATCAAATCCGAATTTTCTTGCCGAAGCACGGTTAGATTTTGGTTTCCTTGATTGATTCAAAGTATCTAAGCCTTCCACACAAGTATGGCTAAAGGAGTTCAAGTTATGGAATGATTCCTTATTGCTTAAGGATTTTCAAGCTATGAAAAGAATCCATCTCATTTAAGGATTTCAAGTTATGGAAGAACTCCTTGTTGCTCATGGATTGCATATCCTTGACCATAATAGCTGAATTCTTTTATCTTGTGTTTCCTTATTATTTGTGTTTGCATATGTGATAGTTTACCATATTAAGACAACATGGTAATATTTGGTCTTTGACCTAGATCACGTTTTTTGCAATCACGAAAATCTGATAATCCTCACAAATTTTTAAATAACTAAGTGGGAGAGTGAATTTATTCTGGATAAATCTCATGGTCTCCATTCCTAGTCCATAGATGATATAATTAATTTTGTGTGTTGGTTTCAGAACCTTCCTCCCTATCGGACAAAATAAATTGTGGCATCATTGGTACAAACTTTCTAAAGGGATAGCTCTAGGATAATTGTTGTGTTGGTCACTTCTCTAGCTAAGGTGGTTCATAATGGAACAATAGGTCTAAAAGCTAGGTAATGGTATACACTTAGCTATAAATAATAATATCCTCTTTATCTGAGTCATTGTTATTATTTATAGGACGAAGCAATATTGGCTATTTAATTTTGCTTGGTATGGTGTAGTGTCTAGATAGTAAAATTAAAAGGTTGTGCCTATCTATAGGAACGATGAAGAGTAAACGACCTTTCCATCGAGGCATGCTCTTCACGGTGTGTAGGGTTGCTAATGTTTTTCTTTTAACATGTGGTTGAGGGAACCAATATTAAAATGAAATTCAAGTTTTTATTACCCTTCATAATTGTTGTTATGTGATTCTCATATTCAAAATGAATTTTTTCGATCCACTTGCAATTATTTTCAAAGCAAATAAACGTACTGGATCAAATTTTGACTGGAAAATGAATTTGGATATTGTGTTAACTACTGAAGGGCACAAATTTGTATTGTCTGAGGTGTGCCCTCCTAGACCTGATGAGAATGCCACAGAACAGGAAGCAAAATTTTATAAAAGTTGGTGAGTATCACCCATGTTGAAGGGACCCCGATTAGGGATCATGTTCTGAAGATGATAGCCCTTCTTAATGAACTAGAGATCTTTGGAGCTGAAATTGATGAAAAAATCCAGATCGATTTCGTTCTTAACTCACTACAGTCTGAGAGTTTTAAGTAGTTTCACCTGAACTACTCTATGAAAAAAATGCAGTTAATTTTGACGAAAACTTCTTACGAAACTCCATGCAGTTGAGGGTCTTGTGGGTGTGAAGAAACCATCTGTATTAGTAGTGGAAAAGGATTCTACTTCTAAGTCGAAAGGCAAGAAGAAGCAGAACAAGTCTTAGAAGAAGGCTGTGGAGCCAGTTAGAGCGCCTCAAGGTGGAGTGAAAAAGCCTAAAGGCAAGTGTTTTCACTGCAAGCTGTAAGAACACTGGAAGAAGGAATGTCTATTCTATCTCAATAATATGAATAATCAAGATAGATCTTTTCGCTAATCATTAAATCATGTTTAGTGGTGTTATCTACCAGTACCTGGTGTGTAGATACGGGAGCCACTAATCATGTTTGCAATTTGTTGTATGGGTTCCAGGAAATCAGAAGACTCAGTGATGGAGAGATTTATCTGCACATGGGTAATGCTACGAGAGTGGCAGTAGTTGTAGTAGGAAATGTTATTTTAAATTTTAGTAACAATCAGAGTTTAATTTTGAGAAATTGTCTTTATGTTCTCACACTTAGAAGAACCTTGGTTTCAGTTTCTAAGTTGATTAAAAATGGATATTTGGTTTATTTTAGTAATTTTGTGGTTATTAAGTTAAATAAACGTTTTATCTATTCTGGTTCATTGGTGGATAATCTCTACTTTATTAATCATATATTTCCTAGAATGCAACTGCATGAATTGAATAACACTAATAATTTGTCATGTAAGGGAAATGAGCCTTCTAAATTGAATGAAATGTATCATTAGCACTTATGCCTTGGTCATATTAATCTGAATAGGATTTCTAGACTGGTCATGGATGGACCTTTAGGTTCATTGAAAGTTAAGGAATTTTTAGTCTATGAATCCTGTTTAGAATGTAAGATGACCAAGAGGTTTTTTTATCAGCAAAAGATTATAGAGCCAAAGAGCCGTTGAAATTGGTTCATTCTGAATTGTGTGAACCCATGAATGTCCAAGCAATAGCTGGTTTTGAGTATTTCATCACTTTGATTGAAAATTACTCAATGTTTGGATACATTTATTTGATGCACCGTAAGTCTGAATGCTTTAAGTCTTAGTGGGAGTTTGTTAAAAAATTACACTAAAAGTCATACTTTTGTGTAATGGATTAATATTTGACTGTTTTTATTAATCAATTTTATCCATTTTTTATGTGAATATTTCATGGGCAATGTTTGCATAATATTATTGTATGTTGTGCATGTGTGTCTTTTATTTTACAAAGTAGATGATCCGGTGTGTAGTGTTCGGCTTACACATAGAAGATCAGATCATCAGTTCTTGTGAAATATAAGATATGGTTTACATTCTTAGATGGAACTGGACACACCATCGGTAGGACTGTAGTACAATATTTAGTAAGTCTGTCTAGACTACAGCGAATGGTCTAGTTCCAACTCATTATGCTAGTACACTTTGTGTGTATTGAATGGGACTGCATTGAGGTAAGTGTCTTTGTACTAACTTTATAAGACAATTGAAACCTCAAGATTATTATGAATGATTATGCTTTTAATCCAAAGATAATTATTAGAGGTATATATTTAATGTTGTTGACTTTGATTCATTAAAGAGAGATCTTTACACGGTCAATAGTCTTGGTGAATTGGGTCGTAACATTACGTATATGACAACTATTAATTATTAATGGAATCCACGTCCCAGTAGGGATTGATGATACCCCATTGAGTAAACTTATAAGTTTCGAATATGTCAAATCCTGCAGGTGGATTTTGTATCCGACATATCGAATAAGTTAAGTGGATAGTCTCAAGGTATAAGATGTTGATTAAGTTGGAGATTGTTAGTAATTTATTTTAATCAACGGGTATCTGTGATCTTAACTTGGAGAGATTAATAAGTATTTAATAACATGGAGCTCGAAATATAATTGAGATAAGGACGGGAATGCAATTATAATTCTGTAATGGGGTGAATTGTAATTTGTGTGATAAGAAATAGAATTCTGGTGGGATTAATATTTCTTATTTACACAAGTAGCCCAGATTTATTTCTCCTTAGGTCCCTGCCCTAGCCCTATAAATATACCGCTTCGTTCTCTAGGTTGATGACATATTTTTGAGAGATCAAAAAAGTCGGCTGCAAGAGAGAACAAACAATCACGTAGGGTTTCCGCAAACGGGTATATGATTCGAGGTACAAGGGAATATGGCAAAAGATCATAAGGTACGATTGAGCAATATTTGTGGCATACAGCAAGATATGCTGTAACAAGTTCAACTAGCGTTCGTGGCGCCATAGTTGTAGTAAAACCCTAATTCCGGCTTGTAGGTTTTTTTTTGTAATTTTTGTTGTTTAATCTGTATGCATCATTACTGGGCCTTGGAGATTCAATTTCCTAACAATAAGTACCCAAATACACGATCGTTTGTCATTAAAATAGACAGCAAAAAAATTGGACTCCCACTTTTCAATTTGATAACCAAAATACAATTGGTTCCCTTGCTTATATCATTATCCAACCACTTTTTTTTTTTTTTCAAAATTGCCCTTGAATCCACGCTTTAAGAAATGAATATCAATTTGGAATTGCATAGCTCATATTCATTAAAACCCCATTGGCATAGGAGTTGGAGGAGCTGCTGTATATGATGTGAATAATTATTCAAAGCCTTTTTGGCATCGTCATGTATGTCCTACTCCAACACTCTCAATTTATACACATTTGTGTTACTTTTTTTCGAACGGCAAAATAATACTCCCTCCATCCCAGTTTGTTTGTCCATTTTCGACATTCGTGCCTTTTAAAAAATTGTCTATATCTCACAATCTATAATGTTTTATATAATTTTGAAAATATCATATTATAGAACTAATTGAGATCTATCAAACAATATCCATATTGCATATAAAAATCTGTATAGATTGAAACATATAGATAATTTTGTTGAAGGTCCCAAATAGTGAAAAGAGACAAACAAATTGGGATGGAGGGAGTATTTTATTAGAGAAGGGGAAAGGTATCCAACCAAAAATAGAAACCAAAGCAAAGGAACAAGCCCAAGGCAATACCAGAGGGCCAAAAGCCTAAATATATAATAAAAAGCACAGAAAACCCAAATGGCCTAAAAGCCCAAATACAACAATGAAATTAGGGTTGGCAAAGGAAAAAATGATGGCTCAGAATGTGTTTTGATAATTAATAACCGCCAAGGACATGCTAAGAACATTTGTTCATACTGAAAATGTCCTTGGTGGGTATTAATTATCAAAACACATCATTGACCGTCATTTTCCAAGGGCAAAGTGGACCGAACCGATGGGTACCGAACCATAACCGAAATTTTCACCAAACCATAACCGAAAAATTTCCTGTGGATATGGGTATGGTTAAGGCCTTGGATAACCGAACGCGTATCAGTGTAGGTATGGTTTAGCAGATCCCCGAACCGACCTGAAACAAAACTATATAATTACAAAACTACCTCTTCATATATATATATATATATATATATATATATATATATATATAGGAGATAAAAAAGACCAGTGGTCGGAGTGCATACGTCCAAAAATTTAGGGACCATATTGTTGCGTGTGTTAAAGGTAAGGACCTAAAGTGTGATAACCTTTTATTATTTATAAACAAAATGAAACAAAACCCCCTTCCAGCCTTCCTCTCTCTAGAACCCTCTTATACGCCTCTTTCCTTCAGCTAAGGGCAACCTTAGCCAAGGAAAATGCAGACTTCAATTTCGAGATCCAATGGCTGTGATAAAAGAAAGTAGCTGGCGGGTAAAATGGCCTTAGGGTCAGGTATAATGATAACCGGTCATGGTCATAACACCACGCGGATCCCAGTCACTATATGGCCCGCTTCCTGAGTACGCTTCCTCTCTCTCTCTCTCTCTCTCTAAGAAGACAAGAGAGAAGACGAGAGAGAAGACGAATCGAAGACGACAACAAGATCGACTTCAAACAAGGTTTCTCTTTCTCTCTCTCTAGCTCTCTCTCTCTCTCTGGCTCGTTGAAATCTTAGAAATTAGGGTTTTTTGCAGATCAACGAAGAAGAATTCGACAAAGATCAGAACGAAGAAGAAGAGAACAACGAAAGGTATCTCTCTCTCTCTCTCTTTCTCTCTGCGGTTTCGAATCTCTTTTTTTTTTCTGGAATTTAAAATCTGTCCATTTTTTTTTTGTGTAAATGAACAGTTTTTTGTCCTCTCCAAAAAAATGGGTATTTTAGGAACCCTAACTGATTTATGCTGATTGGTTTGATTTTAGGATGATTGACTGAATTTTTTTTGTAAAAGCCATAAATTTACTCAAACCCTCCTTTCCTCATTTCCCAGTTAAATATAATTTTGCAAATAAAAAAACCCTAATGCTAATTTTTTACATGACTTCTGGTATGTTGTTAGGGTTAGGTTTCATTTTGATTAGTATGACTATTACTGGAGATTAAAAACCAGACGCACAGTTGAGTTATTTAATTTTGCTACACGTTTTTTACACACACAATCAAGTCTTTTATGCAAATGGGAGTATGTTTACTAATGTGGAACTATTTTTTGCATTATTAGGGAGGCATTTGAAGCCAAAATGTCTTCAATCATAATGGGAAGCTCCAAAAATCAATACTATATCAAGTATAAGAACATGACATGCCACTGTGGGAAAAGGGATGTAGTGAATATTTTTGAATCCACAAAAAGTACAGGAAGGCTATATTATCGTAGTAAACTTGAGGTTGAGCAAGCTGGCTGCCATGCTTGGGACTGATGCAACCCCATCAATATGCATAACCATTTACAAGTTCCAACATCTACATATGCATCTAATGATAATGTGGATGCAATATCTGTGGTGGAGTTGGTACACCGGTGCAAGAATTCAAAAGGAAGGCAACAAACACAAACTTCATAACTGTTGTAAGCTTGATGTTTTCTGGAATAGCTCTTCTTCTAATGGCCATGGCAGCTATAATGAAGTCTTAAGCTTGTTGGAAAGGGTTGTGTTGGCATTTGTAAGAGCACCGATGGGATCTTTGTTGTATTTAATGTATTATGTTAAGAATTGAAATTTGTTTCTAGATTTTATTTCTTTTGATAAGTGAATGAGATTATTCTGACTACCTGGATGATTGATGTGTCGCTTAAATCTGTGCAAGAGAATGCCATAAGTTTACTAGCATATTGTGGCATAAATGATCCTGAAACGAATGAAACTTGCTTATGTTATGTTGGCCATGGTTTTGGCAAAAAAATACTCCATAAGAAAGTTTCTTCCTATCTTTTTACTAGTACACAAATATGACAAAGCACTTTGATATCTCTACAGCCTTGTAAATAAAAGATTGGACTCTCTTTTGCAAGTCAAGTTCTCTTTGGGTAGCTCTTCTCAAATATATTGTTTGGAAGCTGCAAGGTACTTTCAAATCAGTGTTACCATAGGAACGGCAAGGAGCATTGCATGTCCCCTATTTTCCAGATTACACAATTCACCACTCTTCAAAGTGAAATACAAAATAAACCAGATTTTACTCCATTGTTTTCCAGATTCTAGATTGTAACTTTTTTACAAAATTTCCACTAACTTTCAACAATACAAAAAAATAAACTAGAGTACGAGCACAATACATCCTATACATAAGAAAAAACATAGCTCTAGTATTAAAACAGTTCCAATAAATGCAGAAAACAGTTCCAAACAAGCACCAATCCGAACAGTTCTAAAGAAGCAGCGAACAATCCAAAAAGTTCCAAATTCATCTACATTTGGAAGCATCAATCCATGTGCAAGCACCAATGTATCTTGCAACCCGAATAAGTAATAATATCAATAGAAAAAAAAAATAGGCAAGTCTCTAAATTAGAATCAAACCAAAATGAGTTACATTGATCAAGTATCAAGTCTCCAAACTAAAAAAACCAACCAAGTATTTGTCAAACCAAAGAATTACAACCAAGTATCAAGTATTAGGCAACCATTCTCCAGATTACAATCACACATCCCAAACATAATTGAAGCATTACAAATAGTTTTTATTGGGCATGCTCAGATATATTTTTTGGCAGTTGCTCCAAGTGAGAAGTGTAGTGGGTTGTAATAGGAAAGTGACTCGTCCCTCCCTCCTCCCTTATTTTCATGGCTTACGAATTACTAAAAAACAACCCCAATTCTAGAATGAAACCAAACGGGAACTGAAACCAAACGGGAACCATATATACAAGAACAACAGCTAACCAAATATACAATTCAAGTCTTCAAAAAAATACACAGCAGTTCCAAATAGATTTGGTGAGTTCCAGAGTCTATACATTTCCAAACACCAGTTCCAAAAAAAATGTAGCAAATTAATAGATTCATTGCGTCCATGGTCGATATAGCTTGTTCCAAAATGCAGCAAGCAGTTCCAAAATGCAACATGCACCACAAACACTTACACTCATCGTCTTAGTCAACATTGCCGTCCTCCTCCTCATCGTCATCACTCAACCTAACATCTTGCGAAGAACTAAGAAAAAAATACGAGTATTAAAATTTGAACAACTAAAGAATCAAATTTAGAACAAGTAAAGAATTAAATTGACGTACATGTTGCAAAGTTTAGGACAATTTTCTTTTGTCATGTGACTGTCCTGTTAACCCACAACCATTACAACGCCTAATCTTCTTGACCGCCTTCTCTTTCCCTCCCTTCAATCGCTTACCACAACCCTTTACCCTTACATGAAGCAGTTCTTCAAAACTATGTTCACGAGGAATAGACACTTGGATAGCACTCGTTTTGCTATATTTGCTTCCAGGATTCTTGGCACATAGCTTCTTTCGAACTGAACGCAAAGCTTCTTCCAAAAGTTCACTTCCGTCTTCAGTTAATACGGCCTCATCAACTACGCTACAAGCAAGTTCAAAGAGCATATTTTGCCTCTCCAATAAAGAAGTGTCACATATTTCTTTGACGGCCTGATAAGTGCCAAAATATACATATTTTGGCCCTCCAATATACATTTATCAGTCTTTTATATTTGTTAGTTGGTATTTATTACGTGTTTTTCTGTTTATAGGTTGCTCGAACTCGGTTTTCAAGAATTTGGATAAAAAGAAGAATTTATGGAGGTTCGAGGTTAAAGTGCAAGTCCTTCGAAGTTGAATTACTGATTTTTGATAATGTGAAGTCCAAGGGCATTTATGTTAATAGTGCATTAAAACCTACACCTATATATAAGTCATTGGATGGACTGACTTTGGTCAGCAGCTTTCGGAAGAACGGGGAATTGGGTTTCGACGTCAGCGGCAGCTTTGGCCGTGGAAAAGAAAACGTGGACAAGCGCAAGCTTTCAAGCCTACTGATCATGGAGATCACATTAGCGCCTTCCGATTCTCTTCTCTGTTCCATGAGCAACTAATTCTCTCTCTTAGGGTGTGATGAAACCCTAATCAAGTAACTATGTTTTTGTGTTGATTTTGGATTTCGATTGCCGAAACGATGGTTGTATAACATTGAGACTTGTTTTTATGATTCACTGTTATTCTTCCAATCTAGTATTATGTATTTGTTTTCTGTGATTACAAATACATAGTTATACACCGATATTCTTTGTGCATGAAATTGAGAATTAGAATAATCTATGCCTAGGAAAGACGAATCGTGCCTAGATTAATTAGTTATAAAATCGAAGACGATTCGTGCCAACCGAAGATAGTTTATGTCCGGTTTTCAATCACATGCAATTTTCTTGGCGATATCACTAGGGCTTGTAGTTTTTAGTGAATCAATGTCGTTTTGGTAGTCGGTTTCTTAAATTAACATAATCGTTTGGTTACGAAGTTAGGGTGGATTCGAAACCCTAAGACCTTTTTCCATATTTGAATTCAACATCTCTCTTGCTTTTAATTACTTAGATAATTTTAGTTAATCAAAATCCAATCACTCTTTCTTGAATTGAATTAGGAATTAATTTTAGAAATACAACAACTTAGCCTCTTGATCTCCGTGGTACGATACCAGGACTTAAACCACTATTCTATTTGAATTGAGGTTTTCGCTCAGTTTTAATTATTTATTTTTGGTGTGAAAAACGACCTACCACGGCCCCACCCAAATCATCTATAACTCTCTTAACTTTTGCTGATTTTGTCACGCCCTCGATTTTTAACATAATTAAATAAATCATTTCAACAAAAGATCCTCGCATATTATAAATAATATCCCAAAATGAGTCCCCACCTGTTTAATTTACAATTTCAAGTCCCCAAATTTAAAAGTCATGCAACTTTGGCATACCGGCCCCGAATAAGCTTAAGCAAAGGATGAATAGATTCATTAATTACAAACCATTTAGTCAAAGAGAAATTAAGAGTAATTAGTTATAAAGCCATCTTTAACAAAAAGGGAGTCAATTACAAGATGATTAAGTAACTAAACATAGTTAGCTTCCAAAAATGCCTTCGCATCTCGACACACAAGCATGCAAGCTAAAGTTCGGCGTTAGAACTTGAAAAGAAAGATTTGGTTGAGCTACACTAGCCCAGTAGGAAAATCTCAACGAAATCTATATGCTAATGAGATGATGAGCGTGAATACAGTGAATCAAGCTAAATGGCAAGTCCTTCATGCACGAAGTAAATTATAAAGGGTTTTGAAATCATTAGAGTACGAAGACTAGGCACACAATATAAATCCAATATCCATGCGCACCAACACCATTTATTAGTATAAAAACGTTCTCACACGCATACGCATACACATTCCTTCCACCAAATTTCCACCCCTTGCGATTTCGTATTTCCACCCCTTGTGTTACGATAAACTCCACCCCTTGCAATTCCATATTTCCACCCCTTGCGTTACGGCAAACTCCACATATCCCAACATACACAAAAATGTCACAAATATCTCATGGATCATAACAATCAAAACAACAATACAACTTTCATACAAATATGCCATCCTCAAGCCATAAAGTGTTCTACGCGAACCATGTATAGTAATCAATCACTAATATCACACGTAATCATCACATAACATGTAGAGAAAGAGAGAAATCCCTACCAAAGTGGGTTTTGAGCAAAATCCTAAGTTTACCAAGAGGATTAAGCCCAAATCTTCCAAGAACAAGCTTCTCCCAAGCTTTGGTACAAGATCTAGAAAGGATATAACCCAAAAACAAGATAAACAAGTATAGATCAACAAGTGGTTTAGAGGAGAAAGAGAGAAAAGAACGTGGTAGAGAGCCAAAAAGTTAGAGCAAGAACACAAAACTTACCTTTTGTTCACCAAATGTGAGATTGAATCCCTTGGATCTTGAAGATTTGAGGTAGAAATCAAGGGATTTGAGTGAGATTGGAGTAGGGTAGGTGAGAGGAGGTGTTTCTAAATCTATTTTTTGGGTTTTGGGTGTGAAAAATGGTAAAGGGGGATATTTATAGTGGACTAAAATACGTGCTGAAATTTCAAAAAATTGACAGCAAGTACCGGTACTGGGAAAATGCAATACCGGTACTGGAACCTTCAAAATGCCAAATGAACCAAGTTCTAGACACTGGGTACTGGTACTGGAAAAATGCAGTACCGGTATTGTGGCTAGACAGAAAATGAAATTTGGCAAAGGTCACCAAATCAAACCCTAATCGCTACCAACACTTCTAAACATCATTACAACCTCAAAATACAATATTCCACATATTTAAACCGATTAAAGAAAATATAATAATTCACGAGTCTCTACAGATTTAGTCTGCCATGCCAAAATTAACTCATTAGGCACATCTATAATCTGCATTCTATTGAAGTAAGCCAACAAATGTCGACATGGAATTCCTTCACTTTCAAACATTTTGTAACTGCAACTTACATGTTTTGATGACTTATTTACTAAAAGATTACGAACCCTCGAACCACTCACCTTTGCCCTCTCAACATTGTAGAAACAACAGTGTTCATCCTCATATATCATCTTAACCACATACGCCCCAATTTGAATAGTTCCTCTTGAAACTTGTAAAATATGGCTTTTGTATACAACTCACTTATTGTGGACTCCATGGGAAATGATGTTTTCAATTATGGCTTCTCATTGACATCTTTATGATCTAAATTCAATTCATTATGTCGTATGCGAGAAAGAACCCTAGCAAACCGCGTCACAAAGTCAAACAAGAATTATGTAAAGAAACGTACTTCTTGAAGAAAGAATGAGAAATCTCAGCCCTTTGACTACTAGTCATGCAGGGGAAAACATGCATTTCATGTATGCTGGAATCCATCTCTCACGGATTTCGTACATGGCTTTCAACCATTCATTAGTGGATAAGTTGGCTTTGTGTACAACATCTACCCATTTAGCCTCAAACTCTTTAGGGCTCTCAGAATTCCATATGCATTTTTTTAACTTGTCATAATGTTCTTTATAAGATAATGTGTAATAACTCTGAATTTTAATAAATAAAAAGTTATTTATGATTCAAGTTATTATTTAAATTGCTTGGATTGCTTTGGTTTTCTTTTATTTTCCTGTAGTTGGTCATAATTACACTTTAGCCCCTCAAGGATTGTTTTTTGACTTTTAAGCCCTACTTAGCAAGTCTAGTTAGCTTCCAACCGGCTTGTTGGAGAAACCAAACTAGGAAGTCACCTAGTTACTTTTCCCTAACCATAAATGGACCATTTTGCCCATCTTGAACCTTTTGAACCTTTTCAAACCCTAGACTAGAAATTGTTTAATTATTTTCTTTTATTGTTTTGATTTTATTCTTTATCCTTTGGACGATAAAGGTTAGGGGAACTATTATCCATTGGATAATAGAAATCTAATTCTTTATATTAAAAGGATTCAATAAAAGATTTGAGCAAAGTACTTAAAATAGACTTTTATAATTACTTTGAAAGTACTTTTGATTATTTTACTATAAAAATTCCCTAGTAACTATTGTCCATTGGACAATGATGTTAGGGTAATCTTTACCCATTGGACAATAGTTTTCCATTATTATATCTTGATAAGTACATGTATATATATACATGTGTATTTGCCACATGCAAAAGGACATGTAGTCTTTTCTAAGAGCTTAGTTTATTATATAAGTACCTTGTCCTTTATTATCCCTTGGTTATTAACCATTAAGGGATTTATTACCCATTGGTTAATAGGTTAGTCTTGCCAACTGAGTACTAGGCCTATTAAACTAACCTTTTGTTAAGATTTCCGAGAGTACAAAGTACACTATTATATTAATTAAGTACTAGTACCTTTTGTATTAGTTTAATGGGAGAATCTTGACCTTTTCAACCCTAGAATCTTAGTACCTATGTACTTACTTATATATTATTAGTATTAGTCTTTCCTAGTACATATGTATATATACATATATATGTGGGTGAGAGAGAGGCCGAGAGAGAGGAGAGAGGCCGGGTGAGGGAGAGAGGAAGAGGGAGAGAGAGAGAGGGAAGGAGGAAGGAAGAAGAAGAAGATAGGACTTGTACTTTGTTGTTCTTTCACCTTTTCAACTTATGGGATGAATATCTTCCAAATCCATCACCTTTTGTCCTTCAATTATCCTTTAAACACCAAAATCTTGTACAACACTATCTCCATATCTTCCATAGTCCCATCCAAGTACTAAAACTAGCCATGCAAGCCTAAAACTAGGTGGTTAGTGTGCAAGCAAGCCTTAACTTCACCCATCAACCTATCAATCCACCATGACAAGTGAAAGAAAAGTGAGAAAGAGAGAAAGAGAGAGAGAGAGAGAGAGAGAGAGAGAGAGAGAGAGGGGGGGGGGGGGGGGGAGCCTTGGCCTATAAATAGAAGCCATTCCAAGCTTCAAACTCACACCTTCAACCATTGCTCTCACTTCTCTCTAGAAATTTCAAAGTGTTCTTAGTTCTAAAGTTCTTGTTTTCTTGTGTTCTTGAGAGTTCTTGAGAGAAACCACCAAACCACTTCCAAAACCACCACTAGATCTTTTAAGTAGCTTAGTTAAAGTTAGTAAGTTGTTTCTAGGAAAAGAAAGTACATCTCTTTTCCTTTCGAAGCAAACCGACGCCGTTACGCCGCCGAATTTCAAAACCCACGACCAAATCTCCGTAGCTGACCACCGCCAAGAAGTAAGGTAGGAATCCTAGCCCATTCACTCTATGTATAGTATAGAATCGTATGATGGAGAATAGGACGTCATTAATTCAAGTAGGAGAAACTTTGATCGTTGTTTCCATGATAAATAAAGTTATCTATGTTTGAAATGTTTGAAATGCATGATGATTGTAAACTTATTTCGCTAATGGATGTATAAGCATGCTAGAATAACCTAGAAATGGATGATCTTGTTAGACTAAAGATTACAGTGAATGATGTTGTATGCAAAAAGTCCTACCGCGGAGTCAATGCATGAAAATGAGACACGGAAATCGAGAAAGTTAGAAACAGGACACCTAGGGTCTGGTTAATGAAAAGGCGTGTTTTGAAAAGGATGAAATGTTTTGGAAACTGCAATGAGGCCAGACGTGGTAGCCCATTGTGTGGTGTGTGTTTTGTGTGCCAATGGGAACCCGGGACAGCGGAACCATTGTGAGGATACTCGGAAGACCGGAACGGCGGAACCGAGGTTGGGTGTGTGCTTGGTTATCCGCGGAGAGGAGCCAATGCAATGTGTGCCAATGGGAACCCGGGACGGCGGAGCCATTGTGAGGATACTCGGGAACTCGGAACGGCGGAACTGAGGTTGGGTGTGTTAAAAACGATTCTTTTGAAAAGGTGATACGTTTATGAAATGTGGAAAATGTTAACACGGTCTACGAGGAGTCACGTAGGAGGAACTCACAAATCTTGGACACCAACATTGATTGATTTTTTGAATACGAATGTGTCATTGTTAGTTAGTTTGGCTAGATAAGCATGCACTATGTGGAAAATTATTGACTATATGATGTATTGTTGTAAGTTAAGGGTTAGAGGGTTTTGGATTATTCTATTGAGCGTTGTAGCTCACGGTGTTACCTTTTTGGTGACCCTGACCTATTATATTGGTGGCGACGCCGGTATAATATGTCAGACCTCATAGATGAACAGGGTGAACTTTACAGCTTGGAGGCCTTTGGAGCCGAAGAGCTAGCCCGGATGGAGGAACAAGCGGAGCTGTAGTTAGGAACCTTAGTTCCCTTCAGTTTGTAATAAAAGTACTTCTTTTAAGCTTTGTTGTAATAAAGAGCCCGACTCAGTTTATTTTTCAATAAAATTTCTTATTTAACGTACCCAAAATTCGGGGCGTTACAATTTGGTATCAGAGCTTTAGGTTCAAACCTCGGCCATGGGTAGAATGGGTAGAACCACGAGATAAGTTTGACCGTTGCACAAACATGAATTGAGTTTAAGTTTACCGTCCCAAATTGGGTGGAATTCTGTCAAAACAATTTTCGGATTGAAGCAAGGCACGGAAATTGGCAGTACGGCCGAGCTGAGAATTCTCGAACAATTGGATGATGACTTAAATCAAGAATCGAATGTGGAACATAGAAACCTAAAAAGTTTTCTCTAAGTTTTACTAAAACTTTCTTTCAAAACTTGACTAATAGAAATCTTTCCTTGTAGATGAATCACTTGAGCTCCTACCAAATCAACCTGCTAGCCGAAGCACACCATCTCGCAAGTACCTTAAGGTCAATGACAAACCAACTAATAGGAGATCCTTACTTTCCATATGCCTTTCCCTACACCAATGACTACTATCAAGAACATGGCACTATCATACTTCTTGAGGAAGAAGATGATGCCGAAGCAGCACCCGTCCTAGTCCAAATAGCACCTCCCAACGATGTGGAATTCTTAATTGAGGGAAATGGAAAGGACGATGCTGGAGCAGCCCTCGCCCAAATTCCAATGATCCCGCCCATCAACATGATTGTGGGAGAACCCGAAGAGGATCCTGAGGAAGAACCTATGGAAGAACTTGAAGAGGACCCCGAAGAGTTCAACGACCCCCCAATAAACGAAGCAGATTGGCAGCACTTGATGCAAGGACCAGATCTCGATGCGCTGACCGACGACGAGGACTTAGAGAATTGGGAAGATGAGGATGGAGAATTTGACGAAGAGGAAATGGCATTCCTAGGAGCGGAACCCGAAATCATGGATATAATCGCGGACTCCAGAGATGTGCCACCGCCACCTTTCGAGACTGACATAGGCGCATATCGGGTGGAATTTCCTAGTATTTTCTAGAATAATTAAGAAAGCTTAAGTAGTAGTTGGACCCTTTTTGATGTAATCAATTCTAGTGGGAAGCTGTGGCTAGTAAGCCTTCTATGATGTACTTGTTTATTAAGTAATGAAAGACTTGTGTTCTCTATTAGACATGATCACTGTTTATGTATAATTATGTGCGTGCGATTACCTCCTGCCATCTTAAGTCTAATATATAACTTTCCTTATTGTAGATATGGATTGCCGTACCTTTGCTACCTCAATCACCGTAGCAAACTTGCGGTACTACAAGACCTTGCTAGCACCCGAGCCCCATTTTCATTCCACACTTGGGAGTCCGTGGCCCCGAGACCGGTGAACAGTTATACGAGATAGTTGTGATGACACCCTTCACCAGTGAGGAGCAGTACTTGACACTTGATCCTCAAGACTCACCGCTTAGGGAGCTTGCTGAGAAGATTCGCCAAGAGGGAGAGCGTTGGCTCGAGATCAGAGAGAAGGAATGGATGGAGCAGCTGAGAGAGTTATTTGGACTCATTCCGCCTCATCAGTAGAATAGTAGTATTAGAATAAGATTCTGATAGCTTGAGTTGCCCTTGAAAGCACTAAGGCTAGAAGGACCATGTAGTAGGATCAATTCAGCTTGTATTAGGAATCTTGTTTGCAGTCTACTTATTTTATAGTAGAACTCTATGCTTATGATTGTAATTTCTTGCGTATCTATGAAAAGCTTGCTTTGTTTGTTAAAAATACTGTTGCATATTATTTGATAAATTGCGTTTATAAAAGGAAAATTTTTAAGTAGACTAAACCGCCCCATTACAATTTTTACTCGTAGATGGTGAACCGACGCAGTGGACTAGGATACGAGAATGGTGAATCCTTTAACACTAACACCGACCTAGCTCAGATCATGCAAGCACTTGTAACTGCCTTGAACGCTAACCGCCATAACCAGAATCGCGATGATGGACCAATGACCCGAACCCGAGCAATGAATGAATTTTGCAAGCACCGACCCCCGACCTTCAACGGAGATCCTAACCCTACTATGGCTGAAGCCTGGCTGAAAGAAACCAAGGTGATCCTGGACACCTTGGAGATCACCCGGAACGGAGACTGTGTGGCCTTAGCCACTTACCAGCTGAAGGGAGAAGCTCGTTACTGGTGGGAGTTAATGGAGGCCACCCATGCCATAGCCACCATGACATTTGCCGAGTTTGAAACCCTATTCCTCGACAAATACTTCCCTACACCTCTTCGCCTAGCCAAGGAGCAGGAATTTATGAACCTGAAACAAGGGACAATGATCGTGACCCAGTACGCGGCCAAATTTGAAGAGCTATCCCGTTACGCCCCAACCGCTGTGGCAACCGAAGACAAGAAGGCAAGAAGATTCAAGTGGGGGCTGACTACCGCTCGAAGGACCGTAGTGGCGCAAGCCTTTACCACCTATAATGGTGTGGTCCAATGTGCTCTCCGCCTGGAAAGCGAGGAGGCTGACTTCAAAACCCAATGGAGGAAGGCAACGGGCAACACTGGCGGGCCAATCCGAACCAAACCACCCAACAACAACCGCGGACCCTACCCGACCAAGCCTTTCACCCCAGCGCAAAACAACCAACCTTGGAGGACTACTGCATCCCAACATGGTGAACCGCAGAGGGGCAGCCAGAACAGAGCAACGGTCCAGTGTTTCAACTGCCAGGCTATGGGTCACTACAAGCGTGAGTGCCCCCAGCCTCAGAAAGAGAGGAATGGGAGCTTTGGGAATTAGAAGACTCAACAGCCCAGGCAGGCCAGCTTTGTGAAGCAAAACCTTGGAGGTCCAACACAGCAACAGAACGGGCAAAACAAGGGAAAGTAGCCCTTGGGAACCCAACAAGGCACAGGAGGATGAATCTTTGCCTTACAGACTGAGGAGCAGGGGCAGGATCCCTCTGTGATCCAAGGTACGCCATTATTGTATAGCACCTGTGTACAAGCTTTATTTGATTCTGGAGCATCGCATTCGTTTATATCTACTACTTGCGTAACTGCCCTAGCACTAGAAACGGAACCCCTGAGCAAAAGTACGAAAGTAGTATCACCAATGGGAGGGAGCATAGCTGTTAATCTAGTGTGTAGAGGGTTCGAGTTAGAAGTAGCCAACCTGCGCCTGACTTGCGATATCAGAATGATCGACATGGTGGATTTCGACATAATTTTGGGCATGGACTGGCTATCGGCTCATCGAGCAATCATAGACTGTCATCAGAAGACAGTGACGGCCTACACTCCGGAGGGAACTCGTTTCCATTTTGAAGGGGGATAGAGAAGCAGCGAGTTCGACAACGAAAAGATCTCGGTGGCAAAATCAACTATTTGGATGGCTAGCTAGTCTCCAAATGGAAGAAACTGACAGGATGGAGTTAGGATTACCTCACATCGTGTGCGAATACGCCGATGTTTTCCCTGAGGAACTTCCTGGCTTACCACCTCCAAGAGAGATAGACTTCTCTATAGAACTCCAACCAGGTACGGCACCAATCTCGATGGCGCCATACCGAATGGCCCCGGTTGAACTAAAAGAGCTCAAGACCCAGTTACAGGAGCTGTTGGACAAGGGATTTATCAGGCCGAGTACTTCACCGTGGGGAGCGCCTGCTCTGTTCGTGAAGAAGAAGGAAGGGAAGCTGCGATTATGTATCGACTATAGGAAGTTGAACCAAGTTACAGTCAAGAATCGATATCCGTTGCCTAGGATCGATGACCTTTTTGATCAATTAAGGGGAACAACTTGTTTCTCAAAATTGATCTTCGATCAGGCAATCATCAATTACGGATTCAAGACGAGGATATTGTCAAGACAGCTTTTCGCACTAGATACGGCCACTACGAGTTTGTAGTGATGCCATTCGGGTTGACCAATGCTCCGGCAGTATTCATGTGTCTCATGAACAAGATCTTTCAACCCTACTTAGACAAGTTTGTAGTGGTGTTCGTTGATGACATTTTGATATACTCCGCCAGCAAGGAGGAGCACGAAGAGCACCTTCGGATAGCGCTACAAGTATTTCGAGATAACCAACTCTATGCCAAGGCAAGTAAATGCGACTTTTGGCTAGAAGTGGTTAAGTTCTTGGGACATGTAGTATCCAAGGAAGGGGTTGCAGTGGACGAAAGTAAGGTCGAAGCAGTGCTGAACTGGAAACAGCCGACCTCGGTGTTCGAAATCAGGACTTTCCTAGGATTGGCTGGGTATTACCGAAGATTCATCTCGGACTTCTCAACCTTGGCCAAGCCAATGACAAAGTTGACTCAGAAAGGAGTAAAGCTGGATTGGAATGAAGCCTGTGAGAAATCCTTCCAAGAATTAAAGAAGAGACTGACCAACGCACCGGTACTTATCATCCCTGAACGAAGGGTAGATTATACTGTTTATTGCGAGAGATGGTTTGGGATGCATACTGATGCAGAATGGGAAGGTCGTAGCCTACGGATCTCGACAACTTTGACCGCACGAGAAGAATTGTCCTACCCATGACCTAGAATTGGCCGCAGTAGTGTTCGCCCTCAAATCCTGGCGATACTACCTGTGGGGAGAACAATTCAAAGTTTTCACCGACCATAAGAGCCTCAAATACTTGTTCACTCAGAAGGAGTTGAACCTGAGGCAGCGCCGATGGATGGAATACTTGGAGGACTACAAGTTTACACTCAAGTTTACAAGTTTACACGATAGTAAGGATATAAAATCTAGCTTTGTCAAGTTCTACACTGATCTGCTAGGTACTGCTCACCCTTCCTCTTATCATGGGCACTCTAGGATTCAACAAGTCGTTAGATTGCGACTAGCTGATAGTTAAATGATGGCCATGATTGCTAATGTCACAGACTTTGAAATTAGAGACACCCTCTGGTCTCTCAATCCTTCCAAAGCTCCTGGTCCTGATGGCTATAATGCTGGTTTTTTTAGGAAAGCTTGGCCTATCATTGGTCATGAAGTCACTGTAGCTGTGTAATCATTCTTTAGGTCTGGTCAATTACTCAGGAAAGCTAATTCTACTATTGTTGCCCTTGTTCCTAAAGTCCCTAACCCCGCTAGGGTAGGTGACTCTAGACCTATCTCTTGTTGTAATACAGTCTACAAGTGTATCTCTAGGATTCTTGCTAGGAGAATACAGGTAGCCCTCCCTAATTTAATTGATCCTGTGCAATCAGGATTTGTTAAGGGAGAAGAATTGCTGACAATATTTTTCTGACCCGGGAACTTATGAGAGGTTATCACAAATTATCTGCCTCTCCTGGGTGTGCCATGAAAGTGGATATCATGAAGGCCTATGATAATGTGAGATGGGAATTCCTTTGGGATGTCCTAGCTACCATGAACTTCCATCCTACAATGATTAAATGGCTTCAGGCTTGCATCTCCACTGCTAATTACTCGCTTAGTATTAATGGTGAAGTCACTAGGTACATCCTTGGGAAAAGAGGGCTAAGACAGGGGGACCCTCTATCCTCCTATCTATTCGTCATTGTGATGGAGGTGCTCACTTGTCTTCTGAAGGAAAAGTCCCTCCTACCCGATTTTCACTTCCATTGGAGATGTGGTAATACCAAAATTATCAATCTTTGCTTTTCTGATGATTTGATGATCTTTTGCAAAGGGGGACTAACCTCAGTCAAGCACATTCATGATGCTCTCACAGAGTTCCAGGAGTTATCAGGACTTTCCCCTAGCCCGGGGAAGAGTAGCATCTATTTCTCCGGAGTCAATAACAGCTCTAGACTAGCCATTCTGAATGTCTTAAAGTTCAAAGAAGGCACATTACTTGTTAGGTACCTTGGTGTACCCCTCATATCCACTAAGCTCAAAGCCTCTGATTGCCAACGTTTAGTGGATAGCATCATTACAAAAACCAAATGCTTGACTAACAGGGATTTAACTTGTCACGCCTCGCCCCACAAACGGCACCCAAAGTGGGCCCGAGTCGGCGCGACCACATGGCATTTCACACAGAAGACCAAACCACACTTCACAAACTGTCAGAAATAAACACGCAGCGAAAGACTTATCATCTTAACATAAAAATGAGTCAACGTATTGACCAACCAATCATGACATCACACAACCAAGAAACTACATCTGCATTATAGTACTTTAAAAATTCTATACTTCAACACATCCACCGACGACTTACTTACAACTTGAATAAACCAACTTCTTCATCAACTACCTACAACGAACTCAACTATCCACAACGTCCAAGGCTAACCTCAAATAGAACTCCAGCCATCGACCAAACTTAATTACAACCTGTAAAATTTAAAAGCTTTAACTATCCTTAGTTACAACTCCTTACAAATTAAGTTATGCACCAGCTAAAGCACTCCACAACAACGTAACCAAAATCCCACCTGACGCTAGCAAAACACCTCAACACGACGACCGGTAGTGGACCCACTCTAAGCAACATGCTACCTAGCAGACCAAAAAGGAAAGCCAGAGTGTGTGACATATAGAAATGCTCAACATAACACCACAATATCCGAAGGAATATCAACATGACTACACATTACCAATGTAACTGAAATACTATAATGTATACAACAGTTATAACCAACATATCCACCCGACTGAGCAATAATAATCAATGCACAACAATATGAATGTAATCACATTACATACAGTGGCACGTCTACCACATCCCATGTACCCAAGATAAGGTGTCCTGCATACCATGCTCCCATCCACCGACAATTAGCCGGCATGGCATACGACATGGTATGCCTCACACGCTAATCTTCGGCGGTTCAATCAACACCTATCAACATGCATTTTCATCAAACATGCATATCACAACCAAATCTTGTGTCCCACATACCATGCTCCCAACCATCGTCCATTGAACGATATGGCTTACGACATAGTGTGCCTCACATGCAAACTTTCACAACATATCAAAAGCTAATCAATAATAGCATGATATATACTCCTCACTACAATATCTCATTAAAAATAACCATATCGAAAGCCACGAATAGCAAGATATACACTCACCACCATAACAATATTATATGGAGAAGAACCATATCAAACACACTCACCTTTGTATCGACCGAGGTACGCCAAACTTACGATTTCGGAACCTCCCCAATTGACTAGCTTGTTACCTAGTCACAAGCTAACCATATCAGTTTATTAAACGCTGAAATGTTACCACCAACTCCTGAAAATAATCTATAACACTAACAATAGATTAACGATGCTTAGTGCATACAAGCACGTCCATCTTAAAGGTTTATAAGTGTCCCTATACAAGCATAACACTCAAACACTACATCACCCCTACATTTGGTCTGAAATCTACAACCAGCTTGTCGTATTCTGCCTATAACTTCTTATAGAGTTGAAATAAGATCATGAAACCACCACCATTAGAAAGTACACCTCCGGTACATGAATTTTGTAGTACACCGAATCTAACGGTCCAAGTCCGTTGAGGGGCAGGCCAAGACCAAGCTCGGCTATTTGCAAGATTACGACACTGATGGCTCAATCAAGCTCGGCAACCTTCCTGAAGAAGTAAGCTCTTAGCCGCGGCTTCCTTTAAGTAAACTCTTCAGGTTCCGCCACCCTTTGTATGGCAGCTCCGTTGGACTTCTCACCTCGTGTCGTCCACCAGGGTCGGCGAGACATGGGCTTGGCCACCTGCTGAGTCATGTGCTTTCTCACGTGACGAAGCAGTTACGCCAAGAGATAACGATGGGAGCACATGGGGGCTGCCAGCTCATGCCCGAAAATGGTTGCCAGATCTACTCAGTGACGTCAGGGCGACATCACCTAACCCGTGCAAGGCACATGCCTATGCTTGGGCACTATAAATATCAAAGGAAAAACCCTAAAAGGTACAGAGACACCGCTATCTAGAAACCTTATTCTCTTACTTGATTCTCTGCACATTCTCATCCTCTCGCCGGAGGGCCTTGCCGGGCAACCTCGGCCAGGTCGTAGTCGTGCGTTCACTGTGTAGGATTGAGCGAGAAGGCTAGGAAACCCACGAGCCAACAGAGGAGGATCGCAGATCAAAGGATCAGGGCCACACAAATTTTGATATAAAATTTGTTAAAAACAGAGTCCGAACGACAAAGTTATGCTCGTCCGAATTACACAGTAACCTGTACAAAATCACTGATTCTGCACGTCTATCAACTTCAAATCAAAAACTGATATAACCTGCTACAAACTAAGCCACAACTCTCACATATTCCGAAAGACATACGAGTCTAGTTTTAGAATCAAAAACCCGTGCGCAAACCCGATACCCAAGCTAAGAAATATGACCATTTTTCCAAAATGTGTTAGTGCAGCAAATACAAAACTCAGTAGGAACACACCAACTTGTAAAATGAGTCAAACTTCCATACAACAAAATGACCTGAAATTTGGTAGAGATCATAACAACATCTCAAAATTTATCCCTAATTTTTCTCAGATTTTTCACAATAAAGGAACCTAGTCAAATTCACCCCCAAACTCAAAAATTCTGTGCAGTGAAGCACAATTTCCAGCAAAACAGTCTATGTTCGAAAATTCATTAAAAATCGAATACTTAATACTTTTTAGTAATGTCAACACCAAAACATCCCCAACTTATCAATCTTTAAAACCCATAAGGACCCATAACCAGAAGGGTCGCTTAACTATAAAAAAAATTGATGAAAGACACAGCTCTGTAAGCTATTTGCTCAAAAATAGGAATCCGACCACAGCTTGATTTACGATTTTTACCTTTTTCCGCACTTCTCAGAAAATTCTGAAAATTTAACACAATATAATAGACACACTAATGAACCTTCAATAAAAATACCATAAATTTAAAAGTTTTCTAGATACCTTGAATAATTTCGTAAAGAACAAACCACAGTCTCCGGCCTCATCTTCCTTCTCTTTTGCCGCTTCTCTCTCTCTCTCTCTCTCTCTCTCTCTCTCTCTCTTTACGTAAAAACAAGATACGTATGGAGAAAGATAAATATCCCTAGGATATTTTGCTATATAAGGGTACAGGAGAATTTATCACATGCAAGCGGAACCACGTCCTAACTTATACTCCAATCACAAATCACACACAGGACCCTCACAAGTTCTTTTGTTTACAATTTAAACCCCTAAAACACAAAGTTCAATTAAAAGTAATTGAAATACCGAAATATCCGGAGTGGGTATTACATAACTTATGCTGGTAGGGTCCAGTTGATCAAGAATGTCCTGTTTTCCATGCAAACATATTGGTCCTCCTTGTTTATCATCCCTAAAAAGGTGATTAAAGTGGAGGCTATCCTTAGGGCATTTCTTTGGTCAGGCCCTGATCTTAAGAGAACTGGTGCAAAGGTTTCGTGGGAACATCTATGCTCTCCTAAACAGGAAGGGGGCTTTGGATTTAAGTCCATGCAAGTATGGAATAAGGCAGCCATTGCCAAGCATATTTGGTTTCTCATTTCTGGTGGGGAACAATCCATGTGGTGCCAATGGGTTAAATCCTATTTAATAAAGAGGAGGAATTTTTGGACTTTGAAAATTCCTGGTGATTGCTCTTGGGTATGGAGGAAACTCTTGAATATCAGGCCTTTAGTGCAGCTCTTTATTCTTAGTGTTCTTGGTAGAGGCCATTTCACTTCTCTGTGGTACGATAATTGGCAACCTCTTAGCCCTTTGATACACAAGGTTGGCCCCAGATTTGCAATTAACTCTGGCATCCCTAGAGATGCTTCAGTGTCCCATATCATCCACAATTCAAATTGGGCTTTTCCCATTACCCGATCTGTGGAGCTCAATGAGATCAGAAGAACATTGCCTCCTCTAATTCCATCTAGATTGAGTGAGCCTGACCGTATTAGATGGACCCTCAATGCTAATGGCTAGTTCACAATTGCCTCCCTTTGGAACAAATTGAGAACTCCATTTCCAAAGGTTGTGTGGTGTAAATTGGTGTGGTTTTCAGCCAACATCCCAAAATGTAGCTTTATCACTTGGCAAGCTATTCAGAATAGGTTATCCACTGCAGATAGGCTGACACTTTTTGGCCTTAATCACTCTTAACAGTGCAGCTTCTGCTCTGGGAGTGAAAGCCATGACCATCTTTTCTTCAATTGTTCCTTATCTCAACAGGTGTGGGACACTATCCTTTCCAAACTTCATGTTTCCTAGCCCTCTCGAGCTTGGGCTGATGGGGTCAATTTTCTCTTTAACATAAAAGGCAAGTCGATTAAAATAGTCATTACCAAATTGGTATTTACTGCCACTGTTTATCATGTGTGGATCCAGAGGAATATGAGGAAATTTCAAGGTCAATCTTGTTCTAGTGAGCTAGTTGTTCTCAAAATCTATTCCATGGTTAGAGCAAGACTTCTATCCTTATCCAATCTGCAATCATTTCAAGTAGATAGGGTTGTGAATGAGTGGAACATTAATGGTTAATTATTCTATTGGTGATTGTTTTTGGTAATTATCTCGTGCATAGCATTTGTTTGCTCTCTATAAAGTTGGGCAGGATGCAACAGGATTCTTGGCTGCTAGTACCACTATGTTCAAGTAAGGAAGGTTGGATCCATAATGGCGGGTGCTATGGGTGAATGCAACTATGGGCTTCACTTTTCTATGCCTTTTCTCCATTGTTTATGTGTGCCAGCATATGTGTGAGCCCGTGAGCTGTGTGCTTGAGCCCCAAATTTTTTGAGAGTGGAGGTAAAAGTTAGTGGGTGTCATTTGGTAAGGGAGAGTTGAGGGTGTTATGGTTCATGCTGTTGCTTTTAGTTGTTTGGTGGTTTAGGTCTCAAGGGGTTTGTAGGGGAGCAGAAAGAGCAATAATCCTAGTTCAATTCTATCTCATCTGCACTATTCCTGATGCAGTTCTGTTGTTTGCTACTATCAGTCCTTCGTCTGAGTATATTATGTTATTGATTACTATAGCTTCCTACTCATGTTGATGTGTACTACGGCTATGAAGGGTTTATGTTTATTGCAAGTTCCTATCCATGATTAGGTTGAGGCTCCAAATGTGATCTCTCAACTTTGTAGCTACCAACTTGATGATGTGATTACTGCTACTACTGCTATCTGCTTGCTGTTTTAGGTGGTAGCTAAAGTTTTCTTTTGCTAAGCTGTCGTAGTGGTACTAGCTACTTGCTGAGGGTTATGGATGGTTGTGTTCTTACCTGCTGATAATAGCTATCTGCTACTGCTTACCTGTTGTTTAGCCTTGCTTTGTAATTGCATTGGGATAATCTGTGCTGTTGTGGCACTTGCTTTATAATCTATCATTTTGTGCTAGGTTTTCGATTACTTTTGGCGTATCCTTGGGGGGATGTCCCTTGGAATGTTAAAGCTTTTCTGGGGGGGCATTTCCCTAGCGGTCCATGGCTTATTCTACACCTATTCTCTTCCACTAGTTCTCTGTAACTGTTTGTTATTGGTGGCTTGGTTCTGTGGCTGATTCTTAGCTATTTGTTGTGGCTGCAAGCCTCTCCTTATAGCTGATACTTAGCTGATATTTTGCATCGTCGCTGCTATTTTCTATCTGATGTTTTGCTATTACAGCAGCTGCTACAGTGTTGTTAAATGTAGTTCAATAACTGCTGCTTATGTCCAGTAGCTTGCTGCTACTACTGCTGCTTGCCTATGGCAATTGGTGGTTGCCTTGTTGTTGGTGTGCTACTCAACTACTACTGATTCTGCTGGTTCTGAACCTGTCCAGGTGCTATTAGATGAAAGGGTACTACCACAGTTTGCTGCTTCTGGATGCAAGGGTACTGCAAGAGTTCAGTTTGTGTTATATTGCTGATTCTGATTGCTACGACTGCACTAACCGCATGTTGGCTCCTTCAACTCCTACTCATCTTTAGGCGGTGCTTTTCTTCCCTCTTATTAGATGGATTAGAAACAGTGCATATCATTTAATTCATGTAGCCACTTGGCTTAGCAAATTTTCTTTTTTGTTTTCTTTCTTTTCCTCCTGGGGTATGCCCCTTGTAGGCTGTATATTCGGTTAGCCCCTTTTAATTTCAAGCTGGTTTATCCAAAAAAAATAAAAAATTGGACATGCAATAAAGCAGTAAGGTGAGTTCTTAGAATTATTAACATGGATGAGGATAGCTTTAAATTTTGTCCATCCTTCATATTTTCCCTCTTCTTGAAAGATTGAAAATATGTTTACTTTATATGAAGAAAATTGTTAACGAAATATAGGGCCACATTGCTTAGGAGTAGAATGATTGATCACTTAATATTATGAGGGATTTCTCCATTCATTGCCAATTTGGCTTTGAGTTGGATATAAAGTTTCTACATGGTCCTATTCCACCCCACATTTTAAAAAAATTCACAATCCACACTCTACGATGACAGACCAGCAAAAAGGCTGCACGATGATAGACCTAATTAAAAAGAGGCTACACATGATAGATCGCAAGCGTGGCTACACGCGAGGGGAGATGTTAAGGAAATATAGTCCCAATTTGCTTGGGAAGAGAATGAGTGATCACTTAATAACACAAGAGACCTCTCCACTCATTGCCAATTGGCTTTGAGTTGGATATGAAGTTTTCAAAAAACAATCGAAAAAATTAGAACAGTTGAAGAACTTGGCTTTCAATATGTATTTTCAAACTTGGTGTCACACGAAATGCTAGTTGTAATCATGACATCATAGTCTCTGCCCGTGGCCAAACGTGCATAACTGTTGCATTTGATTTGGCTCTAGAAAATCAAGTCATTGTAAATCTGGTATAAGGAGTGGAACATCAACCACGGTCAAAAGTTGTAGAAGCTTTTTAAGGTGAGCCCACAATCATAGCAAAACATGCATGCAACATCTCAAGGACTCTTTAAAACCCAGTCACTTTCTGCTAGTTGTAGTGATCGCATGATTAACTATGATTGTGCTATCGGACAGGTGGAATCAGTCAATACCTACAAATTACGGAGTCACTCATGAGTCATGAAGCCTAGGCTTTGCGCTTGTTTGTTTGGGACTTGTTCAACACCTGTCGGAAAATTCTGAAAATTTGATTATTATTTGACTGCTTGCAAAAGAGAACTGTCTTACAAGATGCTTAAGTATAGTAATGTAAAAGCATTGGAAGTATACAGATAGTTAAGCTCCCCATGGGACTTTTTTTTTTTTGATAATTCAAAACTACATAGGGTTTCACCAACGACAAACTCAACAAACACTGGGGTTGAGGCTGAAATTAAGAAGACTTCTTTGGTTGAATTCAAATGAAGGAGGCCTACAAATATTGTTCTGTAAAATGGACTTCCTTGATTGGACTGATGTCAAAGCCTCAAAGTAATTGAGATCCTTGATTAATAATGGCAAGTCCGCAAAAGTCGTTTCCTTTTTTCATCTCTCGCTCTCCTCTTATTCATTTGATGTCGAGGAAAACGATGCTTTCGTGAAGGTGGACTTTGAATAGGATTAAATATATGGTTGAAAAGCAAAAGCAAAAGTGCTGCAAAACATAGCAATCCAATTGGATAAAAACTCAATGGTAACTTGTAAGTACAGGTGGTGGTTGGCGAAAGTGGTTGGCGAAAGACTTTAGAGGGAGCTCGGTTTTGTTATTAGGGCTCAAGTTACAAAAAAATGGATACAGCTTAAGGAATTGGATTTTGATACATTTCAACCAGGGAATTGCTCACGTTTCATCATTTTTGGTAGTGATTTCATACATATTGGAACCCTGGGTGTTAAACGCTGCAAAGTTATTTTTATTTCTGTAGCCTTTTTAAGAGATGCGAAGAAGCAGTAAATGAAAAGTTATGTACTATTCAACTACAATTCAATGAATGTGTGAAATACCTAGCTTATGAGCATTTGAAATTCCATTGTTTCTAATAGGCTTATAAGTTGGATTTGTAATGTCGTGTACTGTAGATGATTGAAGGCTGCCCCCCCTTTTTTGCAAACCAAGAAAATGAAGTCCCTAAAGCATATGTTACGAAAGAGCGCCCTCCGTTTAGAGCTCCAGTTAAGCGTTATGTTCATGGACTTAAAGAGTACGCCCTCTGTGTTTCTTAACTTAATACTGCTGTACATTCCATATTCCTCGGTATCTTTTTGTTGCTGTTTCAGCGGAAACGAAAAAAAATGTTGCATGCAAAATCAGTGAAGATCAAAGCATAAAGAAATTGTGGTAATATTGTTGGATGGCTGATGAATCAGCTTTGTTGTCAGCTCCGACCTGATCCTGCAAAACAAAGCAAGAGCTTGAGTCACTGGTGCATGTGATGGCTTGCCAACCACCCTCCGCTGCCTAAGTCAGTAGAGTATTTGCTATGTGGTGAGAGAATTGAGATTCTCGATTATGCCCACCTTTTGTTGGAGTTCTACCGTCATATTTATAGGGATCCTTATCCGTCTTTGATTATGCATATCACTAGCGCTTTATGATTATCTTGTCGAAGGCATTCCTTTATCCCTTAGGATTTCGGTTTCTCAATGTGTGGTCTTTTTATTGGAATAAGTATATTCTATGGATAATATTACGAATATTATCCTCCTTGCCATAGCTAGGGGCTAGAGCTGGTCCTTGGGCCTTATGACAGCTTCACCTAAAGAGCGGAGCTGGCATGCCCTGACTTTATTCTAGGTAGATTTCTAGAGAGGTTCAAATGAGGCTGGTTTATACTCCCCAGGTCTGTAACTGTCGTAGTGCTGACCACCTTAGGTCTACCATACTTATCAGGCACTCTCTTGTTTCCAAGGTCTAGCTTTTCCTTGAAGGTTGGGAACATAGATTAGACCTAAGTGGCAGTTACAGCTCTTTTTCCTTTATTGATGGTTTTAAACGCGTGGGTCACATCGTGGGATAGGTGGCAAAATCCTTACTATCCTGGTGTTTTGAAGTGGATGACGAAGATTAAGGAGGATTTCTCGGGATTGGAGTAAGGCTCTTAAGCTTCTTCTTGTTCTGATCATCCTCAAGTAGAGAAACATTTGAATCTACCCAAGCGATTTCCTCTGTGAGGACTTTCTTCATCAATCTTTTTTGTTGTTCTCCTAGAGCCTGTTCTCTTTAGGTACATCCTCATTTTCTGGCTGTTCTTTTTGTTGTTTTTAAGCAGGATTCTCCCCCTAGCATAGAGATTTCGGGTCCAATGTGGGCCGTTCTAGGGGAGTTCATCTATGCTAGGTTAGTCGGCTTTGTTTCCTTCAACATTTACTCTCCTATCATAGAAGATTTCGCCCCTTATTCTATCGTTCTTCAAAACAGGGTCTTTCGGGACCTCTTCTTTCTGTCTGCTAACTTATACCGTAGGTTCTCCGTATGAACCCTTATGTCAGAAGGATTTATCAATTTTTCCTCTATTTTGAACGTCGAGAAGTCATATGAAGAGGAGGAGGTGTTGTTGCACAGTAGCAGTAATGTTAGGGTTTTGTCTGACAAAGGTCAGTCGAGCACTATTAAACCCCTGTCGCCTCCTGCTTCTTCATTGAGGGGTTCCCATAGGGTTCCCATTTTTTCTCCTTATAATATCCCTTCTACGATTACGAATGAAGAATTGGCCGTTCTTAGAGTTAGATACTTAATCCCGGCGTCCGTCTCCCTTAGGAAACCTTCTGGGTCTGAACAGGCTTGTTCCCCTGTCGAGAATGAGACCTGTCTTTACACCGGTGCCCTAAACCCCTGTCGCCTCTTGCTTCTTCATTGAGGGGTTCCCATAGGGTTCCCATTTTTTCTCCTTCTAATATCCCTTCTACAATTACGAATGAAGAATTGGCCGTTCTTAGAGTTAGATACTTAATCCCAGCGTCCGTCTCCCTTAGGAAACCTTCTAGGTCTGAACGGGCTTGTTCCGCTGTCGAGAATGAGACCTATCTTTACACCGGTGCCCTAGAAGGAGGACTACACCTGCCCTTTCCTACCGTGGTGAGGGAGGTCTTGAGTTTTCTTGGTTTGGCCCCAAGCCAAATCATACCCAATTCTTGGCGCCTTCTAATAAGCTGTGTGGCGCTTTGGGCCACAATGTCGAATGGGTAGACTCTTTTGACGAAGGGACCCTTCCTCAACCAATTTTCTATTAAGGAGGCCTCCAAAGGTGTTGGGTGGTATTACTTTACAAAAAGGCCCGGCGAGGGGGAGCTGGTCACAGAGCTCTCCGCCGTGAATAAGAATTGGAAGGACAAATTCTTTTTTGTTGGTGGAGATGATTGGGAGCTCCCTAATTAGGAGATTGGGACTTATACCCCTCGGATTCCCAGTAGGTGGGGGGATCCCATCACAAATTGTAAGCTGTTGCTTTTCTTTAACCTTGCAATTTCATAAATTTGTTCTATATCTATATGAATTCTTCTATGTGTTTCAGCTGGAGCTCCATATCCTCTAATCCGTGACTTAGAAGTTGAGCTCTAACAAGCTAGAAACTACGCGGTCCACTACTGGGAGTTACTTGTAACTCCAAAGTCACTAACCACATATTTGTTAGGTCCAGAAACCACTCGTAAGGCCTTAGCTCTCTCTAGAGGTACTTTCTATTTGTCTTATTTAGTGCTTTGCTATTAGCTGACCTTTACATTGTTTTCATTTCTTTTCTTTTCAGAAGGAGAAAGTGAAGACAAGGATATGGCAACCAAAATGGACAAAGCTCTGCTGGCCCAACTTAAAGCTGAGAGAACAAAGCTGACATCTGGGGCCGTGGCTCCCAAAAGGAAGAGCTCTCGTCTCCAGAAAGAGCTAAATGTTGACAGTTTTCTGGATGCTGATCTTTCCACTGACCCTGCTCTTGCCATGGTGATTGAGAAAATCACTGAAGAGGAGGTAGAAAAATCAAAAGGAAAAGGAAAAGTACTAGCTGTGGAAGGGACTTCTGCTGCTAAAAAAGCCAAAGCTTCTGCTAATCCTTCTGTTTTGGGTAATTATCAGGAGGCTCTCAAGCATGCTTCTTGGCTGCTGAGTGCAGCAGATAAAGATTTGATGGCTGAGATGTCTCTCCAGGCAGTTGGGGAGCAAATGTTGGTTGAATTGGCCATGGTATGCTCTTGACATTTTCTTGATTGTTGTTGTTCTCTTTATTGACTTCTTTCTTTCTTTTTGTAGGCTACAGCTCATGGCCGTTATCTTACCTCCCAAAGCCATAGCCTAAAGAAGCAAGTCGTTACTCTTACTGAAGCTAACATGAAGCTTACAAAGCAGGGGGCCACCATGATGGTGGAACTTAAGAAAGTTACAGGTGAAAGGGATGCTACCTTTCAATCAAATAGAGGTTTGGGGGAAGAGAGAGATGTCGCTGTGGCGACTG
>CM033798.1:23058467-23076805 GCA_019656835.1 Rhododendron ovatum
TGGAGATCACCCGGAACGGAGACTGTGTGGCCTTAGCCACTTACCAGCTGAAGGGAGAAGCTCGTTACTGGTGGGAGTTAATGGAGGCCACCCATGCCATAGCCACCATGACATTTGCCGAGTTTGAAACCCTATTCCTCGACAAATACTTCCCTACACCTCTTCGCCTAGCCAAGGAGCAGGAATTTATGAACTTGAAACAAGGGACAATGATCGTGACCCAGTACGCGGCCAAATTTGAAGAGCTATCCCGTTACGCCCCAACCGCTGTGGCAACCGAAGACAAGAAGGCAAGAAGATTCAAGTGGGGGCTGACTACCGCTCGAAGGACCGTAGTGGCGCAAGCCTTTACCACCTATAATGGTGTGGTCCAATGTGCTCTCCGCCTGGAAAGCGAGGAGGCTGACTTCAAAACCCAATGGAGGAAGGCAACGGGCAACACTGGCGGGCCAATCCGAACCAAACCACCCAACAACAACCGCGGACCCTACCCGACCAAGCCTTTCACCCTAGCGCAAAACAACCAACCTTGGAGGACTACTGCATCCCAACATGGTGAACCGCAGAGGGGCAGCCAGAACAGAGCAACGGTCCAGTGTTTCAACTGCCAGGCTATGGGTCATTACAAGCGTGAGTGCCCCCAGCCTCAGAAAGAGAGGAATGGGAGCTTTGGGAATTAGAAGACTCAACAGCCCAGGCAGGCCAGCTTTGTGAAGCAAAACCTTGGAGGTCCAACACAGCAACAGAACGGGCAAAACAAGGGAAAGCAGCCCTTGGGAACCCAACAAGGCACAGGAGGACGAATCTTTGCCTTACAGACTGAGGAGCAGGAGCAGGATCCCTCTGTGATCCAAGGTACGCCATTATTGTATAGCACCTGTGTACAAGCTTTATTTGATTCTGGAGCATCGCATTCGTTTATATCTACTACTTGCGTAACTGCCCTAGCACTAGAAACGGAACCCCTGAGCAAAAGTACGAAAGTAGTATCACCAATGGGAGGGAGCATAGCTGTTAATCTAGTGTGTAGAGGGTTCGAGTTAGAAGTAGCCAACCTGCGCCTGACTTGCGATATCAGAATGATCAACATGGTGGATTTCGACATAATTTTGGGCATGGACTGGCTATCGGCTCATCGAGCAATCATAGACTGTCATCAGAAGACAGTGACGGCCTACACTCCGGAGGGAACTCGTTTCCATTTTGAAGGGGGATAGAGAAGCAGCGAGTTCGACAACGAAAAGATCTCGGTGGCAAAATCAACTATTTGGATGGCTAGCTAGTCTCCAAATGGAAGAAACTGACAGGATGGAGTTAGGATTACCTCACATCGTGTGCGAATACGCCGATGTTTTCCCTGAGGAACTTCCTGGCTTACCACCTCCAAGAGAGATAGACTTCTCTATAGAACTCCAACCAGGTACGGCACCAATCTCGATGGCGCCATACCGAATGGCCCCGGTTGAACTAAAAGAGCTCAAGACCCAGTTACAGGAGCTGTTGGACAAGGGATTTATCAGGCCGAGTACTTCACCGTGGGGAGCGCCTGCTCTGTTCGTGAAGAAGAAGGAAGGGAAGCTGCGATTATGTATCGACTATAGGAAGTTGAACCAAGTTACAGTCAAGAATCGATATCCGTTGCCTAGGATCGATGACCTTTTTGATCAATTAAGGGGAACAACTTGTTTCTCAAAATTGATCTTCGATCAGGCAATCATCAATTACGGATTCAAGACGAGGATATTGTCAAGACAGCTTTTCGCACTAGATACGGCCACTACGAGTTTGTAGTGATGCCATTCGGGCTGACCAATGCTCCGGCAGTATTCATGTGTCTCATGAACAAGATCTTTCAACCCTACTTAGACAAGTTTGTAGTGGTGTTCGTTGATGACATTTTGATATACTCCGCCAGCAAGGAGGAGCACGAAGAGCACCTTCGGATAGCGCTACAAGTATTTCGAGATAACCAACTCTATGCCAAGGCAAGTAAATGCGACTTTTGGCTAGAAGTGGTTAAGTTCTTGGGACATGTAGTATCCAAGGAAGGGGTTGCAGTGGACGAAAGTAAGGTCGAAGCAGTGCTGAACTGGAAACAGCCGACCTCGGTGTTCGAAATCAGGACTTTCCTAGGATTGGCTGGGTATTACCGAAGATTCATCTCGGACTTCTCAACCTTGGCCAAGCCAATGACAAAGTTGACTCAGAAAGGAGTAAAGCTGGATTGGAATGAAGCCTGTGAGAAATCCTTCCAAGAATTAAAGAAGAGACTGACCAACGCACCGGTACTTATCATCCCTGAACGAGGGGTAGATTATACTGTTTATTGCGAGAGATGGTTTGGGATGCATACTGATGCAGAATGGGAAGGTCGTAGCCTACGGATCTCGACAACTTTGACCGCACGAGAAGAATTGTCCTAACCATGACCTAGAATTGGCCGCAGTAGTGTTCGCCCTCAAATCCTGGCGATACTACCTGTGGGGAGAACAATTCGAAGTTTTCACCGACCATAAGAGCCTCAAATACTTGTTCACTCAGAAGGAGTTGAACCTGAGGCAGCGCCGATGGATGGAATACTTGGAGGACTACAAGTTTACACTCAAGTTTACAAGTTTACACGATAGTAAGGATATAAAATCTAGCTTTGTCAAGTTCTACACTGATCTGCTAGGTACTGCTCACCCTTCCTCTTATCATGGGCACTCTAGGATTCAACAAGTCGTTAGATTGCGACTAGCTGATAGTTAAATGATGGCCATGATTGCTAATGTCACAGACTTTGAAATTAGAGACACCCTCTGGTCTCTCAATCCTTTCAAAGCTCCTGGTCCTGATGGCTATAATGCTGGTTTTTTTAGGAAAGCTTGGCCTATCATTGGTCATGAAGTCACTGTAGCTGTGTAATCATTCTTTAGGTCTGGTCAATTACTCAGGAAAGCTAATTCTACTATTGTTGCCCTTGTTCCTAAAGTCCCTAACCCCTCTAGGGTAGGTGACTCTAGGCCTATCTCTTGTTGTAATACAGTCTACAAGTGTATCTCTAGGATTCTTGCTAGGAGAATACAGGTAGCCCTCCCTAATTTAATTGATCCTGTGCAATCAGGATTTTTTAAGGGAGAAGAATTGCTGACAATATTTTTCTGACCCGGGAACTTATGAGAGGTTATCACAAATTATCTGCCTCTCCTGGGTGTGCCATGAAAGTGGATATCATGAAGGCCTATGATAATGTGAGATGGGAATTCCTTTGGGATGTCCTAGCTACCATGAACTTCCATCCTACAATGATTAAATGGCTTCAGGCTTGCATCTCCACTGCTAATTACTCGCTTAGTATTAATGGTGAAGTCACTAGGTACATCCTTGGGAAAAGAGGGCTAAGACAGGGGGACCCTCTATCCTCCTATCTATTCGTCATTGTGATGGAGGTGCTCACTTGTCTTCTGAAGGAAAAGTCCCTCCTACCCGATTTTCACTTCCATTGGAGATGTGGTAATACCAAAATTATCAATCTTTGCTTTTCTGATGATTTGATGATCTTTTGCAAAGGGGGACTAACCTCAGTCAAGCACATTCATGATGCTCTCACAGAGTTCCAGGAGTTATCAGGACTTTCCCCTAGCCCGGGGAAGAGTAGCATCTATTTCTCCGGAGTCAATAATAGCTCTAGACTAGCCATTCTGAATGTCTTAAAGTTCAAAGAAGGCACATTACTTGTTAGGTACCTTGGTGTACCCCTCATATCCACTAAGCTCAAAGCCTCTGATTGCCAACGTTTAGTGGATAGCATCATTACAAAAACCAAATGCTTGACTAACAGGGATTTAACTTGTCACGCCTCGCCCCACAAACGGCACCCAAAGTGGGCCCGAGTCGGCGCGACCACATGGCATTTCACACAGAAGACCAAACCACACTTCACAAACTGTCAGAAATAAACACGCAGCGAAAGACTTATCATCTTAACATAAAAATGAGTCAACGTATTGACCAACCAATCAGGACATCACACAACCAAGAAACTACATCTGCATTATAGTACTTTAAAAATTCTATACTTCAACACATCCACCGACGACTTACTTACAACTTGAATAAACCAACTTCTTCATCAACTACCTACAACGAACTCAACTATCCACAACGTCCAAGGCTAACCTCAAATAGAACTCCAGCCATCGACCAAACTTAATTACAACCTGTAAAATTTAAAAGCTTTAACTATCCTTAGTTACAACTCCTTACAAATTAAGTTATGCACCAGCTAAAGCACTCCACAACAACGTAACCAAAATCCCACCTGACGCTAGCAAAACACCTCAACACGACGACCGGTAGTGGACCCACTCTAAGCAACCTGCTACCTAGCAGACCAAAAAGGAAAGCCAGAGTGTGTGACATATAGAAATGCTCAACATAACACCACAATATCCGAAGGAATATCAACATGACTACACATTACCAATGTAACTGAAATACTATAATGTATACAACAGTTATAACCAACATATCCACCCGACTGAGCAATAATAATCAATGCACAACAATATGAATGTAATCACATTACATACAGTGGCACGTCTACCACATCCCATGTACCCAAGATAAGGTGTCCTGCATACCATGCTCCCATCCACCGACAATTAGCCGGCATGGCATACGACATGGTATGCCTCACACGCTAATCTTCGGCGGTTCAATCAACACCTATCAACATGCATTTTCATCAAACATGCATATCACAACCAAATCTTGTGTCCCACATACCATGCTCCCAACCATCGTCCATTGAACGATATGGCTTACGACATAGTGTGCCTCACATGCAAACTTTCACAACATATCAAAAGCTAATCAATAATAGCATGATATATACTCCTCACTACAATATCTCATTAAAAATAACCATATCGAAAGCCACGAATAGCAAGATATACACTCACCACCATAACAATATTATATGGAGAAGAACCATATCAAACACACTCACCTTTGTATCGACTGAGGTACGCCAAACTTACGATTTCGGAACCTCCCCAATTGACTAGCTTGTTACCTAGTCACAAGCTAACCATATCAGTTTATTAAACGCTGAAATGTTACCACCAACTCCTGAAAATAATCTATAACACTAACAATAGATTAACGATGCTTAGTGCATACAAGCACGTCCATCTTAAAGGTTTATAAGTGTCCCTAAACAAGCATAACACTCAAACACTACATCACCCCTACATTTGGTCTGAAATCTACAACCAGCCTGTCGTATTCTGCCTATAACTTCTTATAGAGTTGAAATAAGATCATGAAACCACCACCATTAGAAAGTACACCTCCGGTACATGAATTTTGTAGTACACCGAATCTAACGGTCCAAGTCCGTTGAGGTGCAGGCCAAGACCAAGCTCGGCTATTTGCAAGATTACGACACTGATGGCTCAATCAAGCTCGGCAACCTTCCTGAAGAAGTAAGCTCTTAGCCGCGGCTTCCTTTAAGTAAACTCTTCAGGTTCCGCCACCCTTTGTATGGCAGCTCCGTTGGACTTCTCACCTCGTGTCGTCCACCAGGGTCGGCGAGACATGGGCTTGGCCACCTGCTGAGTCATGTGTTTTCTCACGTGACGAAGCGGTTACGCCAAGAGATAACGATGGGAGCACATGGGGGCTGCCAGCTCATGCCCGAAAATGGTTGCCAGATCTACTCAGTGACGTCAGGGCGACATCACCTAACCCGTGCAAGGCACATGCCTATGCTTGGGAAACAAGTCAAGGAGGCACTATAAATATCAAAGGAAAAACCCTAAAAGGTACAGAGACACCGCTATCTAGAAACCTTATTCTCTTACTTGATTCTCTGCACATTCTCATCCTCTCGCCGGAGGGCCTTGCCGGGCAACCTCGGCCAGGTCGTAGTCGTGCGTTCACCGTGTAGGATTGAGCGAGAAGGCTAGGAAACCCACGAGCCAACAGAGGAGGATCGCAGATCAAAGGATCAGGGCCACACAAATTTTGATATAAAATTTGTTAAAAACAGAGTCCGAACGACAAAGTTATGCTCGTCCGAATTACACAGTAACCTGTACAAAATCACTGATTCTGCACGTCTATCAACTTCAAATCAAAAACTGATATAACCTGCTACAAACTAAGCCACAACTCTCACATATTCCGAAAGACATACGAGTCTAGTTTTAGAATCAAAAACCCGTGCGCAAACCCGATACCCAAGCTAAGAAATATGACCATTTTTCCAAAATGTGTTAGTGCAGCAAATACAAAACTCAGTAGGAACACACCAACTTGTAAAATGAGTCAAACTTCCATACAACAAAATGACCTGAAATTTGGTAGAGATCATAACAACATCTCAAAATTTATCCCTAATTTTTCTCAGATTTTTCACAATAAAGGAACCTAGTCAAATTCACCCCCAAACTCAAAAATTCTGTGCAGTGAAGCACAATTTCCAGCAAAACAGTCTATGTTCGAAAATTCATTAAAAATCGAATACTTAATACTTTTTAGTAATGTCAACGCCAAAACATCCCCAACTTATCAATCTTTAAAACCCATAAGGACCCATAACCAGAAGGGTCGCTTAACTATAAAAAAAATTGATGAAAGACACAGCTCTGTAAGCTATTTGCTCAAAAATAGGAATCCGACCACAGCTTGATTTACGATTTTTACCTTTTTCCGCACTTCTCAGAAAATTCTGAAAATTTAACACGATATAATAGACACACTAATGAACCTTCAATAAAAATACCATAAATTTAAAAGTTTTCTAGATACCTTGAATAATTTCGTAAAGAACAAACCACAGTCTCCGGCCTCATCTTCCTTCTCTTTTGCCGCTTCTCTCTCTCTCTCTCTCTCTCTCTCTCTCTTTATGTAAAAACAAGATACGTATGGAGAAAGATAAATATCCCTAGGATATTTTGCTATATAAGGGTACAGGAGAATTTATCACATGCAAGCGGAACCACGTCCTAACTTATACTCCAATCACAAATCACACACAGGACCCTCACAAGTTCTTTTGTTTACAATTTAAACCCCTAAAACACAAAGTTCAATTAAAAGTAATTGAAATACCGAAATATCCGGAGTGGGTATTACATAACTTATGCTGGTAGGGTTCAGTTGATCAAGAATGTCCTGTTTTCCATGCAAACATATTGGTCCTCCTTGTTTATCATCCCTAAAAAGGTGATTAAAGTGGAGGCTATCCTTAGGGCATTTCTTTGGTCAGGCCCTGATCTTAAGAGAACTGGTGCAAAGGTTTCGTGGGAACATCTATGCTCTCCTAAACAGGAGGGGGGCTTTGGATTTAAGTCCATGCAAGTATGGAATAAGGCAGCCATTGCCAAGCATATTTGGTTTCTCATTTCTGGTGGGGAACAATCCATGTGGTGCCAATGGGTTAAATCCTATTTAATAAAGAGGAGGAATTTTTGGACTTTGAAAATTCCTGGTGATTGCTCTTGGGTATGGAGGAAACTCTTGAATATTAGGCCTTTAGTGCAGCTCTTTATTCTTAGTGTTCTTGGTAGAGGCCATTTCACTTCTCTGTGGTACGATAATTGGCAACCTCTTAGCCCTTTGATACACAAGGTCGGCCCCAGATTTGCAATTAACTCTGGCATCCCTAGAGTTGCTTCAGTGTCCCATATCATCCACAATTCAAATTGGGCTTTTCCCATTACCCGATCTGTGGAGCTCAATGAGATCAGAAGAACATTGCCTCCTCTAATTCCATCTAGATTGAGTGAGCCTGACCGTATTAGATGGACCCTCAATGCTAATGGCTAGTTCACAATTGCCTCCCTTTGGAACAAATTGAGAACTCCATTTCCAAAGGTTGTGTGGTGTAAATTGGTGTGGTTTTCAGCCAACATCCCAAAATGTAGCTTTATCACTTGGCAAGCTATTCAGAATAGGTTATCCACTGCAGATAGGCTGACACTTTTTGGCCTTAATCACTCTTAACAGTGCAGCTTCTGCTCTGGGAGTGAAAGCCATGACCATCTTTTCTTCAATTGTTCCTTATCTCAACAGGTGTGGGACACTATCCTTTCCAAACTTCATGTTTCCTAGCCCTCTCGAGCTTGGGCTGATGGGGTCAATTTTCTCTTTAACATAAAAGGCAAGTCGATTAAAATAGTCATTACCAAATTGGTATTTACTGCCACTGTTTATCATGTGTGGATCCAGAGGAATATGAGGAAATTTCAAGGTCAATCTTGTTCTAGTGAGCTAGTTGTTCTCAAAATCTATTCCATGGTTAAAGCAAGACTTCTATCCTTATCCAATCTGCAATCATTTCAAGTAGATAGGGTTGTGAATGAGTGGAACATTAATGGTTAATTATTCTATTGGTGATTGTTTTTGGTAATTATCTCGTGCATATCATTTGTTTGCTCTCTATAAAGTTGGGCAGGATGCAACAGGATTCTTGGCTGCTAGTACCACTATGTTCAAGGAAGGAAGGTTGGATCCATAATGGCGGGTGCTATGGGTGAATGCAACTATGGGCTTCACTTTTCTATGCCTTTTCTCCATTGTTTATGTGTGCCAGCATATGTGTGAGCCCGTGAGCTGTGTGCTTGAGCCCCAAATTTTTTGAGAGTGGAGGTAAAAGTTAGTGGGTGTCATTTGGTAAGGGAGAGTTGAGGGTGTTATGGTTCATGCTGTTGCTTTTAGTTGTTTGGTGGTTTAGGTCTCAAGGGGTTTGTAGGGGAGCAGAAAGAGCAATAATCCTAGTTCAATTCTATCTCATCTGCACTATTCCTGATGCAGTTCTGTTGTTTGCTACTATCAGTCCTTCGTCTGAGTATATTATGTTATTGATTACTATAGCTTCCTACTCATGTTGATGTGTACTACGGCTATGAAGGGTTTATGTTTATTGCAAGTTCCTATCCATGATTAGGTTGAGGCTCCAAATGTGATCTCTCAACTTTGTAGCTACCAACTTGATGATGTGATTACTGCTACTACTGCTATCTGCTTGCTGTTTTAGGTGGTAGCTAAAGTTTTCTTTTGCTAAGCTGTCGTAGTGGTACTAGCTACTTACTGAGGGTTATGGATGGTTGTGTTCTTACCTGCTGATAATAGCTATCTGCTACTGCTTACCTGTTGTTTAGCCTTGCTTTGTAATTGCATTGGGATAATCTATGCTGTTGTGGCACTTGCTTTATAATCTATCATTTTGTGCTAGGTTTTCGATTACTTTTGGCGTATCCTTGGGGGGATGTCCCTTGGAATGTTAAAGCTTTTCTGGGGGGGCATTTCCCTAGCGGTCCATGGCTTATTCTACACCTATTCTCTTCCACTAGTTCTCTGTAACTGTTTGTTATTGGTGGCTTGGTTCTGTGGCTGATTCTTAGCTATTTGTTGTGGCTGCAAGCCTCTCCTTATAGCTGATACTTAGCTGATATTTTGCATCGTCGCTGCTATTTTCTATCTGATGTTTTGCTATTACAGCAGCTGCTACAGTGTTGTTAAATGTAGTTCAATAACTGCTGCTTATGTCCAGTAGCTTGCTGCTACTACTGCTGCTTGCCTATGGCAATTGGTGGTTGCCTTGTTGCTGGTGTGCTACTCAACTACTGCTGATTCTGCTGGTTCTGAACCTGTCCAGGTGCTATTAGATGAAAGGGTACTACCACAGTTTGCTGCTTCTGGATGCAAGGGTACTGCAAGAGTTCAGTTTGTGTTATATTGCTGATTCTGATTGCTACGACTGCACAACCGCATGTTGGCTCCTTCAACTCCTACTCATCTTTAGGCGGTGTTTTTCTTCCCTCTTATTAGATGGATTAGAAACAGTGCATATCATTTAATTCATGTAGCCAATTGGCTTAGCAAATTTTCTTTTTTGTTTTCTTTCTTTTCCTCCTGGGGTATGCCCCTTGTAGGCTGTATATTCGGTTAGCCCCTTTTAATTTCAAGCTGGTTTATCCAAAAAAAATAAAAAATTGGACATGCAATAAAGCAGTAAGGTGAGTTCTTAGAATTATTAACATGGATGAGGATAGCTTTAAATTTTGTCCATCCTTCATATTTTCCCTCTTCTTGAAAGATTGAAAATATGTTTACTTTATATGAAGAAAATTGTTAACGAAATATAGGGCCACATTGCTTAGGAGTAGAATGATTGATCACTTAATATTATGAGGGATTTCTCCATTCATTGCCAATTTGGCTTTGAGTTGGATATAAAGTTTCTACATGGTCCTATTCCACCCCACATTTTAAAAAAATTCACAATCCACACTCTACGATGACAGACCAGCAAAAAGGCTGCACGATGATAGACCTAATTAAAAAGAGGCTACACATGATAGATCGCAAGCGTGGCTACACGCGAGGGGAGATGTTAAGGAAATATAGTCCCAATTTGCTTGGGAAGAGAATGAGTGATCACTTAATAACACAAGAGACCTCTCCACTCATTGCCAATTGGCTTTGAGTTGGATATGAAGTTTTCAAAAAACAATCGAAAAAATTAGAACAGTTGAAGAACTTGGCTTTCAATATGTATTTTCAAACTTGGTGTCACACGAAATGCTAGTTGTAATCATGACATCATAGTCTCTGCCCGTGGCCAAACGTGCATAACTGTTGCATTTGATTTGGCTCTAGAAAATCAAGTCATTGTAAATCTGGTATAAGGAGTGGAACATCAACCACGGTCAAAAGTTGTAGAAGCTTTTTAAGGTGAGCCCACAATCATAGCAAAACATGCATGCATGTAACATCTCATGGACTCTTTAAAACCCAGTCACTTTCTGCTAGTTGTAGTGATCGCATGATTAACTATGATTGTGCTATCGGACAGGTGGAATCAGTCAATACCTACAAATTACGGAGTCACTCATGAGTCATGAAGCCTAGGCTTTGCGCTTGTTTGTTTGGGACTTGTTCAACACCTGTCGGAAAATTCTGAAAATTTGATTATTATTTGACTGCTTGCAAAAGAGAACTGTCTTACAAGATGCTTAAGTATAGTAATGTAAAAGCATTGGAAGTATACAGATAGTTAATCTCCCCATGGGACTTTTTTTTTTTTGATAATTCAAAACTACATAGGGTTTCACCAACGACAAACTCAACAAACACTGAGGTTGAGGCTGAAATTAAGAAGACTTCTTTGGTTGAATTCAAATGAAGGAGGCCTACAAATATTGTTCTGTAAAATGGACTTCCTTGATTGGACTGATGTCAAAGCCTCAAAGTAATTGAGATCCTTGATTAATAATGGCAAGTCCGCAAAAGTCGTTTCCTTTTTTCATCTCTCGCTCTCCTCTTATTCATTTGATGTCGAGGAAAACGATGCTTTCGTGAAGGTGGACTTTGAATAGGATTAAATATATGGTTGAAAAGCAAAAGCAAAAGTGCTGCAAAACATAGCAATCCAATTGGATAAAAACTCAATGGTAACTTGTAAGTACAGGTGGTGGTTGGCGAAAGTGGTTGGCGAAAGACTTTAGAGGGAGCTCGGTTTTGTTATTAGGGCTCAAGTTACAAAAAAATGGATACAGCTTAAGGAATTGGATTTTGATACATTTCAACCAGGGAATTGCTCACGTTTCATCATTTTTGGTAGTGATTTCATACATATTGGAACCCTGGGTGTTAAACGCTGCAAAGTTATTTTTATTTCTGTAGCCTTTTTAAGAGATGCGAAGAAGCAGTAAATGAAAAGTTATGTACTATTCAACTACAATTCAATGAATGTGTGAAATACCTAGCTTATGAGCATTTGAAATTCCATTGTTTCTAATAGGCTTATAAGTTGGATTTGTAATGTCGTGTACTGTAGATGATTGAAGGCTGCCCCCCCTTTTTTGCAAACCAAGAAAATGAAGTCCCTAAAGCATATGTTACGAAAGAGCGCCCTCCGTTTAGAGCTCCAGTTAAGCGTTATGTTCATGGACTTAAAGAGTACGCCCTCTGTGTTTCTTAACTTAATACTGCTCTCGGTATCTTTTTGTTGCTGTTTCAGCGGAAACGAAAAAAAATGTTGCATGCAAAATCAGCGAAGATCAAAGCATAAAGAAATTGTGGTAATATTGTTGGATGGCTGATGAATCAGCTTTGTTGTCAGCTCCGACCTGATCCTGCAAAACAAAGCAAGAGCTTGAGTCACTGGTGCATGTGATGGCTTGCCAACCACCCTCCGCTGCCTAAGTCAGTAGAGTATTTGCTATGTGGTGAGAGAATTGAGATTCTCGATTATGCCCACCTTTTGTTGGAGTTCTACCGTCATATTTATAGGGATCCTTATCCGTCTTTGATTATGCATATCACTAGCGCTTTATGATTATCTTGTCGAAGGCATTCCTTTATCCCTTAGGATTTCGGTTTCTCAATGTGTGGTCTTTTTATTGGAATAAGTATATTCTATGGATAATATTACGAATATTATCCTCCTTGCCATAGCTAGGGGCTAGAGCTGGTCCTTGGGCCTTATGACAGCTTCACCTAAAGAGCGGAGCTGGCATGCCCTGACTTTATTCTAGGTAGATTTCTAGAGAGGTTCAAATGAGGCTGGTTTATACTCCCCAGGTCTGTAACTGTCGTAGTGCTGACCACCTTAGGTCTACCATACTTATCAGGCACTCTCTTGTTTCCAAGGTCTAGCTTTTCCTTGAAGGTTGGGAACATAGATTAGACCTAAGTGGCGGTTACAGCTCTTTTTCCTTTATTGATGGTTTTAAACGCGTGGGTCACATCGTGGGATAGGTGGCAAAATCCTTACTATCCTGGTGTTTTGAAGTGGATGACGAAGATTAAGGAGGATTTCTCGGGATTGGAGTAAGGCTCTTAAGCTTCTTCTTGTTCTGATCATCCTCAAGTAGAGAAACATTCGAATCTACCCAAGCGATTTCCTCTGTGAGGACTTTCTTCATCAATCTTTTTTGTTGTTCTCCTAGAGCCTGTTCTCTTTAGGTACATCCTCATTTTCTGGCTGTTCTTTTTGTTGTTTTTAAGCAGGATTCTCCCCCTAGCATAGAGATTTCGGGTCCAATGTGGGCCGTTCTAGGGGAGTTCATCTATGCTAGGTTAGTCAGCTTCGTTTCCTTCAACATTTACTCTCCTATCATAGAAGATTTCGCCCCTTATTCTATCGTTCTTCAAAACAGGGTCTTTCGGGACCTCTTCTTTCTGTCTGCTAACTTATACCGTAGGTTCTCCGTATGAACCCTTATGTCAGAAGGATTTATCAATTTTTCCTCTATTTTGAACGTCGAGAAGTCATATGAAGAGGAGGAGGTGTTGTTGCACAGTAGCAGTAATGTTAGGGTTTTGTCTGACAAAGGTCAGTCGAGCACTATTAAACCCCTGTCGCCTCCTGCTTCTTCATTGAGGGGTTCCCATAGGGTTCCCATTTTTTCTCCTTATAATATCCCTTCTACGATTACGAATGAAGAATTGGCCGTTCTTAGAGTTAGATACTTAATCCCGGCGTCCGTCTCCCTTAGGAAACCTTCTGGGTCTGAACAGGCTTGTTCCCCTGTCGAGAATGAGACCTATCTTTACACCGGTGCCCTAAACCCCTGTCGCCTCTTGCTTCTTCATTGAGGGGTTCCCATAGGGTTCCCATTTTTTCTCCTTCTAATATCCCTTCTACAATTACGAATGAAGAATTGGCCGTTCTTAGAGTTAGGTACTTAATCCCAGCGTCCGTCTCCCTTAGGAAACCTTCTAGGTCTGAACGGGCTTGTTCCGCTGTCGAGAATGAGACCTATCTTTACACCGGTGCCCTAGAAGGAGGACTGCACCTGCCCTTTCCTACCGTGGTGAGGGAGGTCTTGAGTTTTCTTGGTTTGGCCCCAAGCCAAATCATACCCAATTCTTGGCGCCTTCTAATAAGCTGTGTGGCGCTTTGGGCCACAATGTCGAATGGGTAGACTCTTTTGACGAAGGGACCCTTCCTCAACCAATTTTCTATTAAGGAGGCCTCCAAAGGTGTTGGGTGGTATTACTTTACAAAAAGGCCCGGCGAGGGGGAGCTGGTCACAGAGCTCTCCGCCGTGAATAAGAATTGGAAGGACAAATTCTTTTTTGTTGGTGGAGATGATTGGGAGCTCCCTAATTAGGAGATTGGGACTTATACCCCTCGGATTCCCAGTAGGTGGGGGGATCCCATCACAAATTGTAAGCTGTTGCTTTTCTTTAACCTTGCAATTTCATAAATTTGTTCTATATCTATATGAATTCTTCTATGTGTTTCAGCTGGAGCTCCATATCCTCTAATCCGTGACTTAGAAGTTGAGCTCTAACAAGCTAGAAACTACGCGGTCCACTACTGGGAGTTACTTGTAACTCCAAAGTCACTAACCACATATTTGTTAGGTCCAGAAACCACTCGTAAGGCCTTAGCTCTCTCTAGAGGTATTTTCTATTTGTCTTATTTAGTGCTTTGCTATTAGCTGACCTTTACATTGTTTTCATTTCTTTTCTTTTCAGAAGGAGAAAGTGAAGACAAGGATATGGCAACCAAAATGGACAAAGCTCTGCTGGCCCAACTTAAAGCTGAGAGAACAAAGCTGACATCTGGGGCCGTGGCTCCCAAAAGGAAGAGCTCTCGTCTCCAGAAAGAGCTAAATGTTGACAGTTTTCTGGATGCTGATCTTTCCACTGACCCTGCTCTTGCCATGGTGATTGAGAAAATCACTGAAGAGGAGGTAGAAAAATCAAAAGGAAAAGGAAAAGTACTAGCTGTGGAAGGGACTTCTGCTGCTAAAAAAGCCAAAGCTTCTGCTAATCCTTCTGTTTTGGGTAATTATCAGGAGGCTCTCAAGCATGCTTCTTGGCTGCTGAGTGCAGCAGATAAAGATTTGATGGCTGAGATGTCTCTCCAGGCAGTTGGGGAGCAAATGTTGGTTGAATTGGCCATGGTATGCTCTTGACATTTTCTTGATTGTTGTTGTTCTCTTTATTGACTTCTTTCTTTCTTTTTGTAGGCTACAGCTCATGGCCGTTATCTTACCTCCCAAAGCCATAGCCTAAGGAAGCAAGTCGTTACTCTTACTGAAGCTAACATGAAGCTTACAAAGCAGGGGGCCACCATGATGGTGGAACTTAAGAAAGTTACAGGTGAAAGGGATGCTACCTTTCAATCAAATAGAGGTTTGGGGGAAGAGAGAGATGTCGCTGTGGCGACTGCTAGAAGTATGGAGTGGAATGGTGAGCTTGAGAAGTACAAGATCATGAGCCTGGGAATGGTAGAAAAAGTAAAGAATGCTCACAGGGATGTTATTGAGCTCTTCATGCAGTCCCCTGAATATCGTCAAAACTTAACCCAGTAATACTTTGATGGGTTCGAAGCAATGAGGAGCAGGGTGACCTTGGCTTACCCTGATTTGGATTTCTCCAAATTTTAGGTTGATGATGATGAGGGGCTCTCAAGTTTGGACGGGGGGATGGAAGGAAGAGGACCAAGCTGACGATGCGGCATCTTAAGATACGTCTATCCCGAGCTCTATGATTGCATCCCTTCTTAAAACTCCAGAAAAGGTTACTCTCTCCACTGAGATTCAAACTTCAGCAGCTACACCTTCTGGCCCATCATCTAGTGATGGGCAAACAATTGACGTTTCCACCTCTGGCCTTTGAATGGCCAAAAACGTTTAATTCCTAGGTCTATAACTAAATACTTTCATGCGTAACTTTTTTTTGTTTAGGAGTGGTCTTTTGACTTGACCTTCACTCCTGCTTGCCTGGTTGGCTTTGAACTCATTTTTCCTGATGACTTGTAGGGTTGATCTTGGTGAGATCACATTCATTGGCCTTTTGTTTTGAAAATATGAATATGACAGGTACAAATGAAGTCGTACCCCCATTTTGTGCCAAGCTATGGCAGATTTGACAGTCTTTGTGTATGTTATGATTGTGATACTGACTTTTGTGGATTTTGCCAATTTTTGCTTCTGTCATAGATATGCCAAGCACTTGAGCTCGGTTTTATACATCTTAACTGTGCCAATTTTTAGAGCTCGGAAATTTTTGTCATAGATATGCCAAGCACTTGAGCTCGGTTTTATACATCTTAACTATGCCAGTTTTTAGAGTTCGAAAATTTTTCTAAGCTTCTTTTATTGCATAGTTGTGCTACGTCTTTGAGCTTGGAAATTTTTTCTAAGCTTCTTTTATTGCATAGCTGTGCTACGTCTTTGACCTTGGAAATTTTTCCTAAACTTCTTTTATTGCATAACGGTACTACGTCTTTGAACTTGGAAATTTTTCCTAAGCTTCTTTTATTGCATAGCTATGCTACATCAGTGAGTTTGGAAATTTTTCCTAAGCTTCTTGCATTGCATAGTTGTGCTACGTTTGTGAGCTTGAAAATTTTTCCTGAGCTTCTTGCACAGCTGTGCTATTCCTAAGCTTCGTTTATTGCATAGTTGTTCTATGTCTTTGAGCTCGGAAATTTTTTCTAAGCTTCTTTTATTGCATAGCTGTGCTATGTCTTTGAGCTTCGAAGTTTTCTCTAAGCTTCTTTTATTGCATAGCTATGCTACGTTTGTGAGCATGGAAATTTTTCCTGAGCTTCTTTTATTGCATAGTTGTGCTACGTCTGTGAGCTTGGAAAGTTTTCCTAAGCTTCTTTTATTTTAGGGTTGTAGTAGTCCTACTCCCCAAAGTGTGTAAATTGCTTGCGTCCAAACAATTAAAACACTTATTCGATTCTCCCTTGGGATATTTCTTAATTCTGTGGTAACCTATAATTCCATAGAATGTTGCATTTGTGTCACTACAAGAAAATTGCATTCGGTGACGAATGAAAATCGTCACAAATTGTATGTTTTTCGTCACAAATAATATAGGTGACGAAAAAAAATTTGTCAACTAAAGGTTGTCGAGGATTCCTACCTGGTGACGAAATCTATTTTTCGTCGCCTATAGTGCCTTTCGGCGACAAAAAATTTCGTCACGAAAAAATGACTTGGTGACGAAATTTTCTTCATCACCTATTATGTTTTTTTGATGACAAAAAATTCTGTCACAAATTATTCCTTTTGGCTCATCAAATGTGACCCATCGATGACGAAATTTTTCGTCACAGAAGACATTCTTATATGTGAAAAAAATCTCACTTTCTTGCTCCTGCTGGGTTTCGAACCCGAGTCTCTTAAGTTTTGCACGCAAGATTTAACCAACTACACTACACAAACTTTTCAGCATTTATTTGAAATATCTAATATATAACACATACATTTAACATTAAAATTTATTTTGAACAGCATTTTGAACCATTAAACATTAAAATTAGCAATTTTGATAAACATTAAAGTCGTAGCTCTTTATGATATTGTTCAAACCCAATTGAAATTATCTCAATCAGAGTTCTGAGCAAAGAGTTATGCCCGAAATATATTTTGTGACAAAGCGTAATTCATAAATTTCGTCATCAAAGGATAAATTTTTCGTCACTGAAAACGTAAAAAGAAGACAAAAATATTTTCCATCGCCAAATTGGTTCATTTGGCGACAAAATATTTTTTTCGTCACTGAATAATTATCTTTGGCGACAAAAAATAATTTCGTCTCCTTTTTTACTCTTTTAGAGACGAAAATTTTATTTCGTTGCCAAATAGGTGCCTTTGGTGACAAAAATATATTTTTCGTCACTAAATAGTTATAATTGGTGACGAAATAATTTTATCGCGGAAGTTGTCAAAATAGTGACGAATTTATTTTTTCGTCGCCAAATATACTCATTTAGCAACGAAATTAAATTTTGTCGCCACTTTTTCGTCACTAAACATATTTTTTCTTGTAGTGTGTAAAACATGTGAGGATGGCCCTGAGGGTCCAAATCTTTTGCATTAAGTAACAGCAATCGCTTCAATTGCCTAAGGTAAAAGCAATCGTTTCAACTACCCGAGGTCATCGGCTGTGTAACCTCTCATTACTTTAAGCAGTTGAGGTAGCGGTTTTAATTTCACCTTTGAATGTAATCGTGCTGATTGGATTAGTAAGTGGTTAACGAATGGCCTAGAGTTTGTGCTATAAAAGCTAATAGTTGTGATAGATCACACCTCATTTCTCATTCAGTTTCGAGTTGTAAATGGCTAACAACGATCGAGTTTCCGAGTTGTGCCAAGAATTGCAGAGCCTGAAGGCAGCCATCAACGAGCTGTCTGTGAAGATGGACACCATGGCGGAATCAATTTCTGTCATGGAGAAGACTATTCGCATGTTGCTGATAACCAACCGGGATCAGTTGGAGGCTTTCCAAGGGCAACCGGAGCCTCAAGTTCCCTCTCTTCCAAGGGAGGAAGGTAGTGGTTAGGTTGCAACTTTGTGGGCTTTACCAA